>JAVTVY010001497.1:0-34650 GCA_036873755.1 Hanleya hanleyi | reverse complement strand
ATTTGCGTTTGCATTAATGCGGACAGTGTTCTCTTTTTTTCACCAGCGGCCTTGCGGAGTTGACGGGGTTTCCTCGTTAATCCCAGCGGCGTTGCGGCTTTTCAGACTACCGGTATATGTACATGTATCATGCTTTTCCAGCAGACGATGCACGGTATTACCGGCATTGCGGTTTTGCTGTGTTTGGACATTTCCACCAGAAGAGCTCACTCTACACACGGTACCCTACACAAGGACACTTTACGGTTTGCGGTCTGTGACATCGAACAGGGTATTTTCCGGAATCTGACCGTTTAACATTTTGATATAGGTTGGTGGTCGGGGCTTGGGATGGTATTATCCTGGTGTTGTCTGTCTCTATCTTTTCAGATAAACGGCGTTGTGGCGTTGGAGAATTCAAAGTCTTTTCGAGAACCGCAGTTGTCGGCGTATGAAATTTCTGTATTTTTTTTACACTAGTAGCGGCCTTGCGGCGATGCAGGTCTTCGGCTATCTGTATCTTTTCAGATGAACGGCGTTATGGTCTTCAGGCGTTTGAGAATTCAATGGCTTTCCGAGAGGAGGGGAGATAACCCTGCACTTTACCCTAACTTTTGCCAAGCTGTCTCTGCCTCTGTTTGATTACCCAGATTGACATTTCGCATGCCGTGAGGCTGTATAGCTCGTGTTTTTCTTGTATTTCTTGTATTTATTTTAATAAGGTACAGTGTCTACATGAAAGTGGTAAACTTTCTCATATAAATCTTATCATATTGAGTCTTGTAATATTTACCATATATGATATCTGGGTTAAATCCGTCATATTAAGCATTATTAAACATGCCCTGTAACCCCTGACCACGTGGCATTGTAAGGGCATATTGTGTAAAAACGTGGTTAACTGTTTAATAAATGCCCACTGGTTCGTCCAGAACTACTGTCGGTAATATAAAAAGACCGATATCATCTCGTTTCTCAGGGATGAATGATTACGATAAGGCTGCAGGCAAGTGTGCGTTTGCAGGTGACCAACCTTCTGCACGGTGTACATTGTCAGTGTGGCAGTCTATTTTTCTCGACCGAGTGGGTATCTCTGCGCAGTATGATTTTAAATGTTTGCCGGCGTCACTCGCTCTCGGTCGGTGTAACTTTGCTTGGGCTTTCCGCCAGGAATACACATGAAGGCTCCGTATGTTTGTGAGTATTGCAATTTAAAACTAAAATTAGAGGTGGATGATGGCGCAAAATAGATGTAATTGTGATTTACTGGGGTTCATTTACTCATAAATTCACGCGGCAAAAATTACAACAACAACATCAAGTAATGTAAGTCGGACAGCATGTATTGATCGATCGAACACCGCCCGCCCTCTACTTTCTCAAGCATAAGAGAACAAACAACATGTTGGGAATATAGCACCATGTGATTTTTTCTTGTAGCACCAGAGAAAAATACCCGTCGAGTTAAGAGGGTAGCCAAACCACTCATTCATTACTCATTCCACACACGGGTATACTAGTCTGGAGAAGTGGATAATAGGTGTGGATTTACAGATAAATAAATTATATTCTGTGTATTTCCCCAAGCCGGGATATTCAAGGGAGCATCACTTGCCTATTCCTTAATAGTAAAAACCATACTGACGGCCTGACTCACAGGGACAAGTATCAATTCGATATACAATACCCATCCCACACCTCAAAGACCACGGACGTTGAAATTGGAGTGATATGCAAGAGGGACTGCCGTAGCCTCGAACCCGAGATCATAACAATTACGTCACGTACCACGAACAACACTGATTGACTGTTTACACTATTGCAGTGGACAGTGCGCGAAATTCAAAACTGTCGACCGTGTCCATCTAGCTGGATCCATCCAAGATAGCCAATCAGCGTTGTTCTTTGTGCACAACATAATTGTTATGATCTCGGGTTCGAGACTACGGCAGTCATTCAATGTCCATGAAGATGCTCGAAGCAGGGGAATTTAACCGCTGATTTGAGAAAGGATTTGACAAAAACTGTGCATCGCAGCGCATTATATGAGTCGGGATTTGTGTTATGAAGTGTAAAAGAAAACCACAACACCGCCAGATATGAATAAATTGCGTTTATTTGTTCTCCAGCGGCCATGCGGAGTTGACGGGGTTTCCTCGTTAATCCCAGCGGCGTTGCGGCTTTTCAGACTACCGGTATATGTACATGTATCATGCTTTTCCAGCAGACGATGCACGGTATTACCGGCATTGCGGTTTTGCTGTGTTTGGACATTTCCACCAGAAGAGCTCACTCTACACACGGTACCCTACACAAGGACACTTTACGGTTTGCGGTCTGTGACATCGAACAGGGTATTTTCCGGAATCTGACCGTTTAACATTTTGATATAGGTTGGTGGTCGGGGCTTGGGATGGTATTATACTGGTGTTGTCTGTCTCTATCTTTTCAGATAAACGGCGTTGTGGCGTTGGAGAATTCAAAGTCTTTTCGAGAACCGCAGTTGTCGGCGTATGAAATTTCTGTATTTTTTTTACACTAGTAGCGGCCTTGCGGCGATGCAGGTCTTCGGCAATCTGCATCTTTTCAGATGAACGGGGTTATGGTCTTCAGGCGTTTGAGAATTCAATGGCTTTCCGAGTGGAGGGGAGATAACCCTGCACTTTACCCTAACTTTTGCCAAGCTGTCTCCGCCTCTGTTTGATTACCCAGATTGACATTTCGCATGCCGTGAGGCTGTATAGCTCGTGTTTTTCTTGTATTTCTTGTATTTATTTTAATAAGGTACAGTGTCTACATGAAAGTGGTAAACTTTCTCATATAAATCTTATCATATTGAGTCTTGTAATATTTACCATATATGATATCTGGGTTAAATCCGTCATATTAAGCATTATTAAACATGCCCTGTAACCCCTGACCACGTGGCATTGTAAGGGCATATTGTGTAAAAACGTGGTTAACTGTTTAATAAATGCCCACTGGTTCGTCCAGAACTACTGTCGGTAATATAAAAAGACCGATATCATCTCGTTTCTCAGGGATGAATGATTACGATAAGGCTGCAGGCAAGTGTGCGTTTGCAGGTGACCAACCTTCTGCACGGTGTACATTGTCAGTGTGGCAGTCTATTTTTCTCGACCGAGTGGGTATCTCTGCGCAGTATGATTTTAAATGTTTGCCGGCGTCACTCGCTCTCGGTCAGTGTAACTTTGCTTGGGCTTTCCGCCAGGAATACACATGAAGGCTCCGTATGTTTGTGAGTATTGCAATTTAAAACTAAAATTAGAGGTGGATGATGGCGCAAAATAGATGCAATTGTGATTTACTGGGGTTCATTTACTCATAAATTCACGCGGCAAAAATTACAACAACAACATCAAGTAATGTAAGTCGGACAACATGTATTGATCGATCGAACACCGCCCGCCGTCTACTTTCTCAAGCATAAGAGAACAAACAGCATTTTGGGAATATAGCACCATGTGATTTTTTCTTGTAGCACCAGAGAAAAATACCCGTCGAGTTAAGAGGGTAGCCAAACCACTCATTCATTACTCATTCCACACACGGGTATACTAGTCTGGAGAAGTGGATAATAGGTGTGGATTTACAGATAAATAAATTATATTCTGTGTATTTCCCCAAGCCGGGATATTCAAGGGAGCATCACTTGCCTATTCCTTAATAGTAAAAACCACACTGACGGCAAGTATCAATTCGATATACAATACCCATCTCACACCTCAAAGACCACGGACGTTGAAATTGGAGTGATATGCAAGAGGGACTGCCGTAGCCTCGAACCCGAGATCATACCAATTACGTCACGCACCACGAACAACACTGATTGACTGTTTACACTATTGCAGTGGACAGTGGGCGAAATTCAAAACTGTCGACCGTGTCCATCTAGCTGGATCCATCCAAGATAGCCAATCAGCGTTGTTCTTTGTGCACAACATAATTGTTATGATCTCGGGTTCGAGACTACGGCAGTCATTCAATGTCCATGAAGATGCTCGAAGCAGAGGAATTTAACCGCTGATTTGAGAAAGGATTTGACAAAAACTGTGCATCGCAGCGCATTATATGAGTCGGGATTTGTGTTATGAAGTGTAAAAGAAAACCACAACACCGCCAGGTATGAATAAATTGCGTTTATTTGTTCTCAATCGAGCCTCTGAAATCCGGTAATTTCTGGGTGAAAAGTGAATTTCAAGATGGCGTCCCTTCTATCTCTTTGATGTGTGACATGGGTATGTTTATGCAATAAAATTGATACTTTTCCCTGTGGTCTGACTGGCCCAGGTCAACCTTGCTGCCCCATAACAAACTTGGCCGCGGAATATTGATTCTATGTTTCGCGTCGCCGTGCGCCTAGGTTTTACGTGAATGTGATGCCAATACAAATGTATGCCGCGTACAATTTTGCCAAACCTGCCAGATAAAAACACAAAGTCGCTAAGTCTAATTTACGATGTCTATAAACTTAAGTTTATATGGTTTACCACATTTTGATGTGTTTTACTTACAGCGGTCAAAATAACGCCTGTGTATCTGCCGCGCACAATTGAATTTTCCCGGCGGAAAACAAATCTACCTGTCCATGCGACAAGTATAATTTCATTTAGCAAAACCATAACATGTGATCTATTTTCTTAAACACCTGTTACAAGTCTAGATCTATCTGAAGGAACGGACAATCCAAGAAATAATCCATTGAAAATTTATTTAAAGCCGATCTTTGGTCACTGTTGTGGGTCCTGTCAACTTTGTCAATTTCCTGCAGCAAATTTTACTTCCTGTTGCACGTGCGTGGTAGCCGGGTGCATGCAAAATTCGGAACTCTTATGAAACGGAAAGGGACTAAGTCTTGTGTCTTTCCAAGTCAGTACCGATGGTAAATTATATTGTTTGGTGATTTCCTTCGTCTTGTATTCACAAGATAAACAAAGCTGATATGTTTCTATGCAGATAATCCAGTTAATTGATAATTCCAATGGGATTCTGCTGGCTGGTTCAATATTACTGGAATCAGAAATTGGCGAGGGGAGACAACTTTTATATGTAGTCACAATTGCCATCTAACTATGTGAATTTCACATGGTTCAGTCAACAACAAAGTTTTTGGCAATTTTAATGTTGCACAAATTAGGGGAAATATTTGTATTTGTAATTGACATATGTATATGTTTGAAAATAGACTGGACAGCACATTCTCAGTCATCACCTTTTTATTCATGGTGCTTGAAGTTTTGGAATATAATATGTGGGCCAAAAGAAAAAATAATAATAAATCAAACACCTCATTTGAAAAAAACATTGATGGACTTAAACCACTGGGGTCTATGTTTTAAGTAGTTTACTTTGAATGAACATTTAATAAATTGTTTAAATATGTTGTTATTATCTCGCCTTAGCAAGTAAAGGGGAGATATTGTGAGGGGGAGAGGATATCGTCGTAGGTGTCGGCTGTCAGCTGTCAGTGTCGGTGTTGGTGTCCCCTGCCTGGGAATGATGAGGTTTTTGGTTTAGCAAATTCAAAAAAAATCTAGGAAAAAATATTTAAAAATAAAAAATATGGGGTTGCGTATACCACCTGGGGTACTCCAATGTTAAAATCCCTATGATAGAGTTTTGCGCTTAGCTGAAGTGCACATGTACATCTGTACTTAAAAAGTTTGTTGCAGATGTCAGCTGTCATTGGATGATTATGAAACTTGGTACGCATGTTTCTTATGATTAGAGGATGTACCTGTGCTATTTTTGAGAAGAAATATTAAGTTTTCTTCAAATTATGGCAAATGATAGTTTTCTGTTTATGTAAATTGTACACGTAGTCCTCTACATGTATACATGTATATGGTAAGTTTGCTGAAGTTGTCAGCTCTCACTGAATGATTACAAAACTTGGTACACATGTTTATGATTAGAGAATGTACCTGCGCCATTTTTGAGATGAAATATAAATTTTTCTCCAAATTATGTCAAATGATAGAGTTTTGCGTTTGGCTGAAGTACACATGTACATCTGTACACCACAGTTTGCTGCAGTTGTCAGCTGCCACTGAATGAATATGAAACTTGGTACACATGTTTCTTATGATTAGAAGATGTACATGTGCCATTTAGAGTCGAATGTCAAAGCGGTGTTAGGGAGGAATGCATGTGAAGTCGACTGTCAAAGCAGTGTTAGGGAGGAATGTATGTGAAGTCGAGTGTCAAAGTGGTATTAGGGAGGAATGTATGTCAGATCGAGTGTCAAAGCGGGATTAGGACTTAGGGTTAGGTATGCTTCATAACTATCAGGTTTAGGGTCATTTCAGCTATATAATTAAGATAATTTCTCCACCAAAGCATAACTAGGGTAATGTCGAAGCTGGGTGTTCGGCATGAGTGTGCTTGAAGTTTAGTTTCAAAGCACTGTTAGGAAGGAATATATCTGAAGTGCAGTGTCAAACCAGTGTTCGGGGAAAATATATGTGGAATCGAATGTCAAAGTGGTGTTAGGGAGGAATGTACGTGAAGTCGAGTGTGAAAGCGGAGTTGGGGAGAAATGTACATGAAGTCGACTGTCAAAGCGCCGTGAGGGAGGAATGTACGTGAAGTCGAGTGTCAAAGCGGTGTTAGGGAGGAATGTACATGGAGTCGAAGGTCAAAGCGGTGTTAGGGAGGATTGTATGTGAAGTCGAGTGTCAACCAGTGTTAAGGAGGAATGTGTGTAAAGTCGAGTGTCAAAGCGGTGTTAGGGAGGAATGTATGTGACGAGTGTCAAAGCGGTGTTAGGGTGGAATGTATGTGAAGTCGACTGTCAAAGCGGTGTTAGGGAGGAATGTAAGAGAAGTTGATTGTCAAAGTGGTGTTCGGGAGGAATGTATGTGAAGTCCAGCGTGAAAGTGGGATTATGACTTAGGGTTAGGTATGTTTCATAACTATCAGGTTCAGGGTCATTTCAGCTTTAGAAGTCAGATAATTTCTCCACCAAAGCGTAACTAGGGTAATGTCGAAGCTGAGTGTTCGGCATGAGTGTGCTTGAAGTTGAGTTTCAAAGCACTGTTAGGAAGGAATATATCTGAAGTGCATTGTCAAAGCGATGTTAGGGGAAAATGTACGTGCAATCGAGAGTACAAGCTGTATTAGGGAGGAATGTATGTTTAGCTGAGTGTCAAAGCAGTGTCGCGGAATGTACGTGAGGTCGAATGTCAACGCATTCTTCGGGAGGAATGTATGTTTAGTTCAGCGTCAAAGCAGTGTTGAGGAATGCATGTGAAGTCGAGTGTCAACCAGTGTAAGGGAGGAAGGTATGTTTAGTTGAATGTGAAAGCGGTGTTAGGGAGGAATGTACATGGAGTCGAGTGTCAAAGCGGTGTTAGGGAGGAACGTACGTGAAGTCGAGTGTCAACCAGTGTTAGGGAGGAATGTATGTGAAGTCGAGTGTCAAAGCGGTGTTAGGGAGGAATGTATGTGAAGTCGAGTGCCAAAGCGGTGTTAGGGAGGAATGTATGTGAAGTCGAATGTCAATGCCGTGTTAGGGAGGAATGTATGTGAAGTCGACTGTCAAAGCGGTGTTAGGCAGGAATGTATGTGAAGTCGAGTGTCAAAGCGGTGTTAGGGAGGAATGTATGTCAGGTCGAGTGTCAAAGCGGGATTAGGACTTAGGATTAAGTATGCTTCATAAGTATCAGGTTTAGGGTCATTTTGCTGGGTGTTCGGCATGAGTGTGCTTGAAGTTGAGTTTCAAAGTACTGTTAGGAAGGAATATATCTGAAGTGAAGTGTCAAAGCGATGTTAGGGAGGAATGCACGTGAAATCGAATGTGAAAGCGGAGTTAGGGAGAAATGTACATGAAGTCGACTGTCAAAGCGCTGTTAGGGAGGAATGTACGTCAAGTCGAGTGTCAAAGCAGTGTTAGGGAGGAATGTATGTGAAGTCAAGTGTCAACCAGTGTTGGGGAGGAATGCATTAGACTGAATGAGTCTCTATTTCATATGTACTATTTAATAATAATAAAATGATCTTTGATAAATATGTACGTTTGATAAATAAATAAATAGAATGAAAAAAAAATGAAAAAATTATTTTTAAAATAGAGACTGAACGATTTGATGGTTTTCGTCTTGTAAAGATTCCATCTGGAGGCGTGGTTAGTCTGGACGATTGACATGTTTTTACCTTCGGTCGCAACATTTGTATCAATTTCATTCCAACGCCATACTGTGACGTCTCGGCAGTAACGTCATTCCCATTGTTGAGGTCATGGTAGTAGCGTCATCTTCATTGTTGATGTCACATGAACACATTGCTTCCAGCGTGCGTATATGAACGAACCAATCAAATCCTTTGAGTTGGGGGGCGGGGTCAGAATACGGAGTTTTCATTGGTGACAAAAAATGCACAGTATATTGTGCATTTTTTCTTGCAAAGTTAGCTCCCTTGTTACGTTCCGTCCAGTCTCTGTTTCAAGCACTTCTTAATAGGCAGAGTTATTTCCTCTTGTTTCCCGTTTAAAATACATTATGAAACAGGGGCTGGATCCAGTCTAGGAATGCATGTGAAGTCGAGTGTCAAAGCGGTGTTAGGGAGGAATGTATGTGAAGTCGAGTGTCAAAGCGGTGTTAGGGAGGAATGTATGTGAAGTCGAATGAAGAGCAGATAATCATAATACAAGGGGAACAAGACCAAATACTAATTACATGTAGACACTGATTGGATTCATGTAATAGTACAATTTTACACTCAAAAGGGAGAGACCCCAATTACTAATAAAGTGCTGATAACATTTTAGCAAGCATCAAGTATGCCTTATAGGCACCTACTGACTACTTATGAAGTACTTGCATGGCACTGCAAGGCTTGCATTTTGACGGAGCTGATCAGGCGAAGGCCCCGTGATAGGCCAGGTCAGTACTTGGCACATGGCCTATTCATCAGCCTGGTAAAGGCTTACTGTGGATATTCTTGTATATTGAAATTAGCCCAATTAAGAATAAATCAGCCCTGTGATCACCTGTAAACAGGCCTGTCAATCTGCGTGGTCTGATTTCGAAAATGCAAGGCCTGCACTGTAACAATACGGAGAAAGCTTCATTTGAAACAAATATGTGTCAACGCTAACTTTCTAAACAGGTACCTTGTATAACGTAATAGCTAATTATTTAGCAACTAACTCCAATTAGAAAGCAGGGTTGGCTTTGATTGTGATGTTGCAAAGTGACGCTCTCAAGAAAGACATCTTCATTCTGACGGACTTTATTGTGACGTTACAGGGCTAGGCTCAACCCTTCCTTCCATTCTGTCGCTTCAAAGCACAGGCATTTGATAAGGGTCAGTAATGGGAGGGTTGTCATCAGTCACCAATTTGTCTTTGAAATGATTAAAATGATATGTATTGTGTAGTGTACTCGCCCTTCTCATGCTGTTATATATACCCCATATACTAGTAACATGGAGTCAGTATGGATGGATGATCTCTGGCCCACAGTTAGTTATTCATTGATAAATGAATCACAATTGACCTTTGTGTCGGTGTAGTATAAAATAAAACTTTATATACTCACTATTGTCATAATGTTATATATACCTCATTCTTCTAACACGGAGTGAAGGTAAATCACTCGCCATCTTGTTTGAAATTCACTTAACAACGTTTTCCGAAGCGTAACAAGTACGAGTCGTTTGATTGGTCAATGCACTGGTTGCTACGGTCATCACAAATTCCATGGAATGCGGAAATCTTGACTTCTACAGAGACAGCGATATTGGCCTATCAAATGCCGTGTATCTCCTCATGTTCGGTTAACGTTGTTAAGAAAATTGTTTCAACCATATTTGTCGAGTTACATGAAATACATCTTTTTGTTGCAGTAAATAATTAAAATCAATGCAGTAGGTATGTTCAACAAACATCATTTATTGGATAAAAGGTATGTGCAAAGTATGAACTGTGACTTTTCCCTTGGAAATTTCTATCTAAATTCGGGTTGTAATGGACAGTGCGGTACCTTGTCTGCGACCTTAGTTGGTGGGGTCCATATATGTAGATACATAACTACCACGGATAATTAGGATATTACTGAGATACCCATCGTATACTGACCCTTATCAAATGCCTGTGCTTCAAAGGGCCGGCAGAAAGAAAGTCTTTCATTTTCCATTGTGCCGTTCCATTCTGCCGTAGAGGGAACAAGTGATTGTGTTATATTGTGATCCTGCTAAGCAGGATTGACTTTGATTGTGACGTTGCAAAGTGACGCTCTGAAGAAAGACATGTTCATTCTGACGCACTTCATTGTGACGTTACAGGGTTACATGTAGGCTCACCCTTCCTTCCATTCTGCCGGTTCAAAGTGTCGGCAGAAGAAAATTCTCTGATCTTCCATTGTGCCGCTGCATTCTGCCGTAAAGAGGTAAAGTGACTGTGTTTCATTGTGACGTTGCAGCGTCGGTTCGAAAAAATATGGTCTTAAATTTTTCATTGTGTCGTTCCATTCTGCCGTACCGACAAAACAGGTACCTTGTATAGCGTAATAGCTAATTATTTAGCAACTAACTCCAATTAGAAAGCAGGATTGGCTTTGATTGTGACGTTGCAAAGTGTCGCTCTCAAGAAAGACATCTTCATTCTGACGTACTTCATTGTGACGTTACAGGGTTATGCTCAACCCCCAACCTCGCCACCAGGGGTCGCTCTCCGCTGGAAAATTGGCCGCTTCGACGAACCCCTGGGACGACGGTCGCTGAAAATTGGTCCCATAATACATTGAAAAATTCTTTCACGTGGCCCCTTCCGGTTCCATTGGAACATATCCTATTCTTTATAGAACGTCAGTCATGAGTCATTTTCATGGCCAGTGTCATAACGTCATGACGTCAGAATAAAAAAAATGTTTCGCAAGAATGCATAAAGAATTCTAGTAGGCTACGTCATCTTTCAGACGCGCTCGTAACATTCATGACGTCGGGACGTCGGCTTGATCCCCACAGATACGCCCTCGTTATGTTCTAAATTCTAGGGTTTTGTTTTCTATCCAATGACCGATCGTACTGCCGAGCGCCCTCCCAGAGCATAGTAGGGAGGACAGGACCGGATAGCTCTGGTTTCGAGATTGCTCAACCCTTCCTTCCATTCTGCCGGTTGAAAGTGCGCGCGGGCAGAAAGAGAGAGAGTCTTTCATTTTCCATTGTGCCGTTCCATTCTGCCGTAGAGGGAAAAAGTGATTGTGTTATATTGTGATGCTGGTAAGCAGGATTGACTTTGAATGTGACGTTGCAAAATGACGCTCTGAAGAAGGACATGTTCATTCTGACGCGTTTCATTGTGACGTTACAAGGCATCAGTTTGAAGAAAGACAATATTCATTCTGACGGTGTTCATTGTGACGTTACAGGATTAGGGTTACATGTACCCCTTCCTACCATTCTGCCGGTGCAAAGTGCCGGCAGAGAGAAAGTCTTTAATTTTCTATTGTGACGTTGCATTCTGTCGTACAGAGAAAAATTGATTGTGTTTCATTGTGACGGTGTAAAGCGTCAGTTTGAAGAAAATAGAATCTTCATTCTGACGGTGTTCATTCTGACTTTGCAGGATTAGGGTTACATGTCCCCCTTCATACCGTTCTATCTCGTGTTTTCTTACATGAAGTATCCACCAAACCATCTGTGAATGCTGTATATCACGCCAGTCTGAATGCTCAACAGATATTTTGCGCGTTTGGCCTTTTTATCTTCGCTTGTCACAGCATGCACACACCGGCCATACCATTGTCGATTTCACATTTAAAAAGCCTGATACAGAATCGTAAATGTTCAAGCGTCTTACAGAGCTTATTGTCAACAATTCAGATAGAAGTTAGATTTATAAACTCCCACTTGAGTTCAATATTCCCTGCTTTATTTGCAGGTTAATTGGTTCTTTTCATGCTGACCTACTTTTATACCGGTACACATATTCGTAAATAATATATAATATAATATTATAATATAATATTCGTAATTTTTACAGAAAAATAATATCTTCAAAATCCATATTTTTCTAGCAGTGGCTAGAATATTTATGTAAAAAATAACTTTCTCACGTTCTGAATCTGCATCTAAGTGGGGGACAGGGTTGACAATAAATTATGATAAGAAAAATTAAGGTTAGTCCTTTATCGGAATCGAACCAGAGCCAGACAGGCAAGAAGTTCAAAAATAGTGCGCTCTTATCCATTACACTAACGCGCAATGCGGCAGTTGTGGTATCCTGAATTATCCCATTTAATGTTCAGCACTCCATGTGAAAGAATACATATAATGAAGTTTTAATGTTACATACCATACAACTACTAGGTATTGACTCAACGAATATATTTTTTGTAAATTTGGTTTGGTTGTTTATTTATAGAGAAAATGAAAGCTCGTTTGAAAAACGGGCGAAGAGCATTTCCCCAGATAATTTTGTAACACATAATTTGGTACTCACAGGGCTTTAGATCTCTCCAATTTGGGCACACTCCCTATTAGGGGTGGCAACTTTTTTTTAGGATGGGACAGTGTGTGGGGCACATACCCCTGAAGGATGAGCAATCAGGAATCATCAGTGGTAGAAGTACCTCTGAGAAGGGATTTCTTCACCAACGGGCGAAACCCAGTGTGAGGCAACACCAACTTTATTTTGCGTTTCATTGGCCCACCGACATTAAAAAATCGAAATTTCAAATTGCCACTTTTATATTTCCCATGCAAGTTTGAACATGAAGACTTTGACCCCCTTTTTATTCCTGATTGTATGAATTAGGCTGTTATATTCTATCTGAAACAATGCCAGCAAATAAAAAAAAAAATAATAATAAATACCTTCACTATAATTTTTCACTGTAAGTCAGCGAATTGTTATTGTTGTAAAATGCTAATACTACTTAGGCAATAACGACATTCAATGTAAATCAGGAACCTTCACTGGCTGTGTGATCTATGACTCTGTCATGGTACCCATATTTCGACAGTGATGCAGTATGTCAGAGCTAGGAAATGGAGGGTGTTTCAACAGCTCAGCCGATACAGAATGGTTTTAACTTACTGTTGAAAGCTGAGGCTGTTGGAACACATGCAAAATTCGCTAGATTGTTCTGAAAGACAACTTACATGGGAATATACAATTATGAAAAATGAGAGTTACAACATTTGTAGGTTTCCATCAATTCTGATATGGATTGCCAAGAAAATTATACCTATATTATCTTAAAATGACAGTCCTTATCTAAACTTCATGACTTGTAGAAATATTCAATGTAGGTACATACCCACTATATCCCCATACTTTATTCATTTGTGTACAGTTTACTTCGTTCTTGCCAAATAAGCAGATTATGTATTCTTTTAAGAGTGTGTATTGTATCATCTGAATCACACCACTTGTAGATCGCTGTCAGGTTATCGCCTAACATTTAACAATTTCTAGAAATGACAGCATTTTAATATCTGTCCAACCGGACTGACATATTTTACTGCCTTACCTATTCATAAATGTGTATTGGCTAAGATCACATGCAGTTAAGCAAAGTAACTCCGAATAAACATATACACATGGTGACAATCTCAATATTTTGACAAAATTTTATTTGTCATCTTCAGGATGTGACGATGGATGGTTAAAATTCAGCTATCAAATCCAAAACTTAACAGTGGTGTAAAAGCTTCGAAAGAGCTACAGTTATTCAGGTAGGCTACTGTTTATTATTATTTTGGTATTTTTGTTTCTAATTTCAACTTTCATATATATTTCATCAATCACGGTTTGTGTATTCCTCGTCTTGTTAATCAATAGCCTAATATAGTCTTGTATTTCCCTTCTGTAACTATCCAATTCTCTAGATTTTATTTCCGATTTCAATCCTAGGTACATTTCTTATGTTTCTCTAATCAACTTTTTTTTTCTAATCTCTGTTTCAGTTGTTTATTCCCTTAATTGACATTTCTGCTTCCACTATACACACTCACACACCTCAATAAATCCCCACCGGTCACTATTAATCCTTATAACTATTGCCATTTCAATTGTGTATTGCCAGGCATATGTGGTGTGTGTATTCCTTGTCATGCCTATGTGCCACTCATGTTGTTATGTTCACATAAGTAGTAGAGGAGCCCTTGTGTCGGTGGACCAATCAGAATTGAGGACGAAAGGTCAAGTATGACGCGTTTGACGTCATCGTATGACGTCACTGGGTCGGGGACACGTGAAAGTAGGTCAAGGTCGTCCCGCTGTCCTTACCTAGGTCACTTATGACGCGTTTGACGTCATCGTGTGACGTAATTAGGGCGTGGTCGTAAGAAACCGGTTTAAATTATGTAATAGTGTTACGTAATTAGGTCATGGTCGCTCGTAAGTAGATCGATTATGTAAGAAACCGGTTTAAATAGGGCGGTATGATGTCAATTTTTAGCAGTGATGCCTATTTTTAGCAGCTCCTTTGTTAGCTAACAATAAAAACATCACGTGTCCATTTGACGGCTAAAAGGAGAGAGTTTTCGAGTTCAGTAGTCACATGCCTCTGGCGCACGAAGGTGCGTTTTTTACGTAGTTGGTCGATCTCATGTCTCGGTATACAATGGATGACGAGAAAACATTTGATGAAGGTAAGTTCGCATTATCAATCATTCCTTTGAGAACAAGCGGTTCGTTTCTTAAAAGATCTATTGGTCGAATCATAGCGTATGTTGAGAGGTCTTTCATATATTATAGACTGACACAACACAATGTATTAGAGCAAAAGACATGTATAGCTAACTGACCGTGCGAGTTAAATTATGTACCTCGGAATGTCACAGCCGAGAGCACATCTATTGTCCTTCTCTGTACGCACCGGTCCATTGCACTTTCGCAAACAGTCCCCCTTTGATACGCCCCGGTACACGCGTGAAAGCTGACAGAAAACTGTATTTGATATTCCAAAAGTAAACGTTAGATAGTTTTATCGTATTCGACAATCGTCACATAAATATGGACGTAAATTTCTGTCAAATAATATACGCACGGTCATTCCTCGTTTAGAATTTATTAGTCAAACCGTTTAATGGCGATAACACTCTGTAGTGAACATTAAAAAAATACACGGTCTTTGCGTAGAACGTTAACAATCAAAAGCTCTAACGAATTCTAAACCATTGTCACACATGAGCGCGTTGGTATTGTCCCACGTCTACACGGGGAAACTAGAGTCCGGTGATTAAACTTAACCTAGCGCAGTGCGTTTGTAGATGCACACGGTAATGACCTGTCCGACCTTGAACATTTAACGTATTATCACATATGAACGCACATCTATTGTCATTCTCTGTGCACACCGGTCCATTAAGTGAAAAAAGTGATGTATTATGCGTCGATATTGGCATCAATACCATTCCATTCGCTACCCCTAACAGTCTCTGCACACGGGAGAAAATTGAACTATGTTGTCGTGGACTAAAATAGGCCAACTGTTAGCCATGCATCTGTCTCTCTGGCCGAGTTACTGCGAGAATAAAAGAAACGTTTAACACTCTTTCTACCACAATTATTTCAAGAAATTCGATAAACTCATATAACATAATTTGACAAAAACAAAGATAAATTTTTACCGTATTGGCGTCGCTAAAATTATGGCCTCTCAATCGAACGTGTTATTTATCCGACAACTTACACTATTGTGCAAGTCACCAGCACACTAGCATTGTTTTACAAGTCACCAACACGCTAGCATTGTTTTACAATACAATACAGTAAACACACACGCAAAGGCGCCCGCAACGCCCGCAAGCGCCCGTTTCAACGCCCTTCGATATCTGAAAGAAAGAGAGAGATCAGCATATTCACAAGTTTTCATATATTTTATTATCCCCAATGTTATGCCGTACCCAAGCTGGGGGGAGGGGGCCACTGTGTATGTTTACAATTCATAACGTTTGAGTGATATCAGTTTTAATCAAGCTCTTGTCATTGTTCGTGAAATCTTTAAGTTCATCTAATTATGGCCTCTCAATCGAACGTGTTATTTATCCGACAACTTACACTATTGTGCAAGTCACCAACACACTAGCATTGTTTTACAAGTCACCAACACTCTAGCATTGTTTTACAATACAATACAGTAAACACACACGGTGAACATTGGTAATGAACGCTTACGATATGATGACTATTTGTAACGTGTTCCGACGAAGCGTAGCGTCCGCAAAAGCGCCCGCAACGCCCGCAAAAGGGCCCGCAACGCCCGCAAGCGCCCGTTTCAACGCCCTTCGATATCTGAGAAAAAGAGAGATCAGTATATTCACAAGTTTTCATATATTTTATTATCCCGCAAACGCCCGTTTCAACGCCCTTCGATATCTGAGAGAAAGAGAGAGATCAGCATATTGACAAGTTTTCATATATTTTATTATCCCGCAAAAGCGCCCGCAAGCGCCAATGTACGGGGATAATAAAATATATGAAAGCTTGTTAACGTGTTGATCTCTCTCTTTTTCTCAGATATCGAAGGGCGTTGAAACGGGCGCTTGCGGGCGCTTTTGCGGGATAATAAAATATATGAAAACTTGTCAATATGCTGATCTCTCTCTTTCTCTCAGATATCGAAGGGCGTTGAAACGGGCGTTTGCGGGATAATAAAATATATGAAAACTTGTGAATATACTGATCTCTCTTTTTCTCAGATATCGAAGGGCGTTGAAACGGGCGCTTGCGGGCGTTGCGGGCCCTTTTGCGGGCGTTGCGGGCGCTTTTGCGGACGCTACGCTTCGTCGGAACACGTTACAAATAGTCATCATATCGTAAGCGTTCATTACCAATGTTCACCGTGTGTGTTTACTGTATTGTATTGTAAAACAATGCTAGAGTGTTGGTGACTTGCAAAACAATGCTAGTGTGTTGGTGACTTGCACAATAGTGTAAGTTGTCGGATAAATAACACGTTCGATTGAGAGGCCATAATTAGATGAACTTAAAGAATTCACGAACAATGACAAGAGCTTGATTAAAACTGATATCACTCAAACGTTATGAATTATAAACATACACACAGTGGCCCCCTCCCCCCAGCTTGGGTACGGCATAACATTGGGGATAATAAAATATATGAAAACTTGTAAATATGCTGATCTCTCTCTTTCTTTCAGATATCGAAGGGCGTTGAAACGGGCGATTGCGGGCGTTGCGGGCGCCTTTGCGGCGCTTGCGGGCGCTTTTATGGGATAATAAAATATATGAACACTTGTGAATATGCTTTTCTCTCTCTTTCTCTCAGATATCGAAGGGTGTTGAAACGGGCGGTTGCGGGCGTTGAGGGCGCTTTTGCGGGCGCCTTTGCGGGCGCTTGCGGGCGTTGAGGTCGCTTTTGCGGGCGCCTTTGCGGGCGCTTTCGGGCGTTGCGGGCGCTTTTGCGGGATAATAAAATATATGAAAACTTGTGAATATGCTGATCTCTCTCTTTCTCTCAGATATCGAAGGGCGTTGAAACGGGCGCTTGCGGGGGTTGCGGGCGTTGCGGGCGTTGCGGGCGCTTTTGCGGGCGCTTGCGGGCGTTGCGGGCGCTTTTGCGGGCGTTGCGGGCGCTTTTGCGGGCGCTTGCGGGCGACGCGGGCGCTTTTGCGGGCGTTGCGGGCGCTTGCCGGCGCTTTTTGGGGACGCTACGCTTCGACGGAACACGATACAAATAGTTATCATATCGTGAGCGATCATTACCAGTGCTCACCATGTGTGTTTACTGTATTGTATTGTAAAACAATGCTAGCGTGTTGGTGACTTGTAAAACAATGCTAGTGTGCTGGTGACTTGCACAATAGTGTAAGTTGTCGGATAAATAACACGTTCGATTGAGAGGCCATAATTTTAGCGACGCCAATACGGTAAAAATTTATCTTTGTTTTTGTCAAATTATGTTATATGAGTTTATCGAATTTCTTGAAATAATTGTGGTAGAAAGAGTGTTAAACGTTTCTTTTATTCTCGCAGTAACTCGGCCAGAGAGACAGATGCATGGCTAACAGTTGGCCTATTTTAGTCCACGACAACATAGTTCACTACAGAGTGTTATCGCCATTAAACGGTTTGACTAAGAAATTCTAAACGAGGAATGACCGTGCGTATATTATTTGACAGATATTTACGTCCATATTTATGTGACGATTGTCGAATACGATAAAACTATCTAATGTTTACTTTTGGAATATCAAATACAGTTTTCTGTCAGCTTTCACGCGTGTACCGGGGCGTATCAAAGGGAGACTGTTTGCGAAAGTGCAATGGACCGGTGCGTACAGAGAAGGACAATAGATGTGCTCTCGGCTGTGGCATTCCGAGGTACATAATTTAACTCGCACGGTCAGTTAGCTATACATGCCATTTGCTCTAATACATTGTGTTGTGTCAGTCTATAATATATGAAAGACCTCTCAACATACGCTATGATTCGACCAATAGATCTTTTAAGAAACGAACCGCTTGTTCTCAAAGGAATGATTGATAATGCGAACTTACCTTCATCAAATGTTTTCTCGTCATCCATTGTATACCGAGACATGAGATCGACCAACTACGTAAAAAACGCACCTTCGTGCGCCAGAGGCATGTGACCACTGAACTCGAAAACTCTCTCCTTTTAGCCGTCAAATGGACACGTGATGTTTTTATTGTCAGCTAACAAAGGAGCTGCTAAAAATAGGCATCACTGCTAAAAATTGACATCATACCGCCCTATTTAAACCGGTTTCTTACCTAATCGATCTACTTACGAGCGACCATGACCTAATTACGTAACACTATTACATAATTTAAACCGGTTTCTTACGACCACGCCCTGATTACGTCACACGATGACGTCAAACGCGTCATAAGTGACCTAGATAAGGACAGCGGGACGACCTTGACCTACTTTCACGTGACCCCGACCCCAGTGACGTCATACGATGACGTCAAACGCGTCATGCTTGACCTACTTTCGTCCTCAATTCTGATTGGTCCACCGACACAAGGGCTCCTCTACTGTAGTAGTAGAGGAACCCTTGTGTCGATATGATGACTATTTGTGTCGTGTTCCGACGAAGCGTAGCGTCCGCAAAAGCGGCCGCAAGCGCCCGCGACGCCCGCAAGCGCCCGCAAAAGCGCCCGCAACGCCCGCAAAAGCGCCCGCAAAAGCACCCGCAAGCGCCCGCAAAAGCACCCGCAACGCCCGCAAGCGCCCGTTTCAACGCCCTTCGATATCTGAGAGAAAGAGAGAGATCAGCATATTCACAAGTTTTCATATATTTTATTATCCCGCAAAAGCGCCCGCAAACGCCCGTTTCAACGCCCTTCGATATCTGAGAGAAAGAGAGAGATCAGCATATTGACAAGTTTTCATATATTTTATTATCCCGTAAAAGCGCCCGCAAGCGCCCGTTTCAACGCCCTTCGATATCTGAGAAAAAGAGAGAGATCAACACATTCACAAGCTTTCATATATTTTATTATCCCCGTACATTGGGGATAATAAAATATATGAAAGCTTGTTCACTTATCGCCATTAAACGGTTTGACTAATAAATTCTAAACGAGGAATGACCGTGCGTATATTATTTGACAGAAATTTACGTCCATATTGATGTGACGATTGTCGAATACGATAAAACTATCTAATGTTTAATTTTGGAATATGAAATACAGTTTTCTGTCAGCTTTCACGCGTGTACCGGGGCGTATCAAAGGGGGACCGTTTGCGAAAGTGCAATGGACCGGTGCGTACCGAAAAGGACAATAGATGTACTCTCGGCTGTGACATTCCGAGGTACATAATTTAACTCGCACGGTCAGTTAGCTATACATGTCATTTGCTCTAATACATTGTGTTGTGTCAGTCTATAATATATGAAAGACCTCTCAACATACGCTATGATTCGACCAATAGATCTTTTAAGAAACGAACCGCTTGTTCTCAAAGGAATGATTGATAATGTGAACTTACCTTCATCAAATGTTTTCTCGTCATCCAATGTATACCGAGACATGAGATCGACCAACTACGTAAAAAACGCACCTTCGTGCGCCAGAGGCATGTGACCACTGAACTCGAAAACTCTCTCCTTTTAGCCGTCAAAGGGTCACGTGATGTTTTCATTGTTAGCTAACAAAGGAGCTGCTAAAAATAGGCATCACTGCTAAAATTAGACATCATACCGCCCTATTTAAACCGGTTTCTTACATAATCGATCTACTTACGAGCGACCATGACCTAATTATGTAACACTATTACATAATTTAAACCGGTTTCTTACGACCACGCCCTAATTACGTCACACAATGACGTCAACCGCGTCATAAGTGACCTAGATAAGGACAGCGGGACGACCTTGACCTACTTTCGTTCTCAATTCTGATTGGTCCACCGACACAAGGGTTCCTCTACTACTCACATATTATCCGATTGGCTATTGCCCTCTAATTTTGTGTATCGAACCATTTCAGTCTTTGTTACATGTAGTTGTTTCTGTATATAAGAGCCTGTATCTGCTGTTATATATATCCTGAAGATGACAAATCAAATTTTGTCGAATATTGAGTCTGTCACCATGTGTTTATTAAGTTTATTCACAGTTACTTTGCTTCTGCATTATGTCAAGCTTATCAGTGGATCAACACGACTAAGATCACATTATGTCACTGCTGGAGATGCTAGAACTAGTAGCGAAATATATGGAATGAAATTGTCATCCCTACCCAGTTGCTTTTCTTCTCTATTATTGGAAAATCATCAGTGGTTCCAATGGATTACTTCATTTAGATATACATGTAAAAATTTCTCAGGTGGGATGTGCCATGTTCCACTTCAAAAAGTTTCTTCTTTTTCAGTTCAAAAAATGTGCAATTTCAATCTCGAGTTTCAAATAAATTCTGGGGACCTCCGCATAAAACCAAAAATTGAGCATTAACTGATTGATAATTTGTGATTTTATTCAAACTGAAGTCATGAGAATTTCATATATTTAAAAAAATGGCCATTTGGCATGTGAATTATAACAGTGGGGATGTTACATTCATGTTCAGCAAAACAGAATTACTTTTCCCTGATTAAGAAGCAAATTTCCATTTTTGTGAAAACAAAATCTTATTTGGAGACACATTTTTGTGTCTCCATGATTCGCCAACACCACCAAAATCTTGTCAGCCTATCTTGCAAGATCATTATACCCAAATTTCATCGAAATCAAACACGTTGTTTAGAATGGAAGTTTTGACATTAAGTCAGATAATTGAGATTTTTCATTTAAATGGCAATTTGGTTCGCACCGACAGGGAATTATCATGTCGGCAATCCTATATTTATGCTTGGCAACCTAGAATAGAACAGTTTTTAAATATTTCTCCAAGCGAACTGGTAAATTTTCATTTGACAAAAAACTTTTTTTTTTGAGACGCAAAAAACTTGCCTTTATAGTTATGCCAGCTACACCAAAACGTTTTCAGCACATTGCCTATCCTTAAAGACTATTGTAATAAAATTTCAAAGAAATCAGACAAGCCGTTCAGACGAAATCGTCAGAGAAAGGTTTATCTATGCTCTGACTACAACGCCACCTAGTGGTGAGCAGCAGGTATCGAAACACAACCAGACAAATTTCCCAGGCCTAAGGAGATGGCACACCAAGTCTGATCCGAAAATATTTAACGGTTTCAGAGATATTCACGTTTAAAGTCGCGGCGGCGGCGGCGGCGGCGGATCCGGCGGAGCCGTTTCTCATGAAAACATAAGAGCATCCACTTTGTGGAAATGCTCTAATAAGGTAGTTATTTTACCCCAAACAGACGATTTTGCGCGAATACACTTCTTCAATGGGTTGTTATTCAAGAACCCCAAGACCTTGTGCCTTACAATTACTCTGAACAAGATAATATTCTTTAAGCAAACGGAAAAATTTCTTTCGTTCGCGATATTTCATTTTGGCAATTAACCGCACCTCATTAATGCCAAATCCTCATCAAACCGCGCCAGGTCCTTTATACATGATAATGCAGCAGTACGTTAAGTTGTGCGACGGGGACAATCACCATTTGGGTTAGAACATACGAATAGAAATGGGTCTAATTGAGGTGGTGAAGAAAAGCTATACATATACAATATGCTGAGAAACTATTACTTCATATATTTTGGATGGAAGTCGCGGGACCCACTGAGAGTGGGCAGACCATTTGGATGGACAAGTTATTACCAGGACTTGATAACTATGCAAAACCAAGTCCACAGAGAATTATCTATTGCTATAATAAATGACAGCCAATATTCAAGGACAGAGATAATTATATTCAATGTCGAGGTCAGCAATTTTTCAGCTATATAGCGACTAAACTTCCCACTTCCCTTATATGCGTTCGAAAGATCAATTACTTATCAACGACATGCAAAACGCATAAAAAAAACGACTCCAAATATACATATTACACATACAATCGTCCACAATATATCAGTATTTGACGACATGAGTCGGGTAGTTCGTAAAGGGTATACCCATGAATTTAGGAGTTGATGTATACTTTGAGAGCAGTATAAGAAATCTGAGAGAGTGAGAGAATTAAGGCTTTACGTCGCCTTCAGCAATATTTCAGCTATATAGCGATGATCAAACAAAATTCTAAGTATTCAAGTTAATAACTTAGTAATCCAACACATTAAAACATGCACACATTAAAACATATACAACAAGCCGATATCTCTCAAATAGCCTATGATACAGTCTTCTTTCACCCGGCTAAAAAGATCTTCTAAAGTTGCTGCTCGATAAAAGGAATCTTTTACAATCTTAAAATATATACAGTCGATAAGAATATGTTTCAATGTGAAATCTTCGTGGCATGGAGTACACCTTGGGACTGGCTCTTTTTCAGTAAATGTTCGTGAGTTAATCGTGTGTGGCCAATTCTACATCGCCTGATCATGGCTTGATCGAAACGTTTCTGGCTGTTCAGATGAGTATAGTCTACAGTTTGTCATTATTCAGAGCATCTCATAAAATTGAAACAGCTTTCCCACATAAGTACATCTAGAGGATCTGAAATAGCTTTGTGGGATTCAAGCATGATCAAGATCATTATCTATGGCTGCCTTAGCTATTTTATCAGCCCCAGTATTATCCTTGATGCCAACGTGAGTAGGCAACCAACAATACACAATATCAATCTGTCGATCAAATCTAGAGTTATATAATTTGTAGAATATTCAAGATGGTGGGATGAGTTGAAGTTCCACTTTTAATCGCTTGAAGGCATGGCAGTGAATCGCAAAATATGACATATTTTATTCTTTTCGTGGACCCAAATACCTTCCAAAGCCGACAATATAGCTTTTGCTTCTACAGTGAATATCGAATTGTTACCTGGTAGATTTGGATCTAAAGATAATAGCACATGCTACTCTCTCACCATCTTTAGAACCATCTGTATAAATAGCCTGATGCAATCTGACAGAGGTAAAAACAGACTTGTTTAATAAAGGGCCGCACCATGATTAAATATCTGTTGTTTATATAGCACGGAACAGGTTTTATCAAGGCACAGCTTCAAGAAATATCGGTTTGAATGGCCAGTATCTTTTCATTCTCTATGACCCTATCGACAAGGAAAATCTTTCATTACCTACTCGTGGTATTTATCTGAGATTAGGCTACTTCAGGGAAATGCACGCAGATACGATCTCTTCAACCAAAAGACATTTATTCATCGATCTTCAAATATAACGAAGCTGTATTTGATCAATGAAACATGTACTTGATTATATATCAAGTGGAGGGCTAAGTCCAAAGTGCTCTCCCTTTTCACCCCACCCACCCTGATCATGATGACGTCACAAATTTCGATCAAGTCTTGAATCGCTATATAGCTGAAATATTGCTGAACGCGACGTTAAACCGTAATTCTCTCTCTCTCTCTCTCTCTCTCTCTCTCTCATTTTTTCAAAACTACGTTGCCTGTAAATTACCCAGTGCTATGCAAACACGCATATACATTCATGAAGTACTGACTTATGACTGGTATGCTATTTTGGAGAGTTGGTACATTTTTGGGCAATATGTTTATGCAGAAAGAAGGACCTGTTGTGCTACTCACCGGAGACAAGATCCACATCGTAGTCTATGGCAGGTTCGAACAGGTCACCTACTCCCGTGTCTGCAGAACAATGGAGAAGAGTTTATCTGGTTATTTACGTCTGCAAACTTTCAGTATTTGGACTTTAAATCGGATCCAGACGCTTCGCTAATGATACGACACACTACAATACATTTATTTTCGAATACAGAATACATTTAGTCAATCATGTAGAGTGTCAGCTCAAGATTTTACAGAAAAAGCTCGGCGACTCGGCGCGAAATTCTTCGCATAGCTAAGACTATAGACCAAATAAACGATGATAAACATTCTCTGTTCAAAACAGAAAATAATCCGATCAGAATTCGGGACAAACCCATTGAAGACTGTTCTGAATTCTGATTAGTTTGTCAGGTATAGCTACAAAATCCCTTCTTTGAAATACAAATTCCGATTCTCCTTTTCTTACTCATTATTCAGTTCCTCCATTTATCAAGGATAAAAGTTTTCCAAGTAGATGTATAAATTATGATCCTTGTATGATGAGGTCGAAACTATTTCTCGATCCTGTCAAAATGAAATTACATGATATTCGTTTTACTTTCTTACTGAAAAGGGAACTATTGCATTATTTCTAGCAAATATTTGAATATTTTAAACAATATTGAAGTCTGTGATCTAAAATCTGTAGCTGCACTAATCGAACGACCAGACACTAATAACGAGCCCGGTCCAAAAGAAACCAAAACGGCTTCCTGTGATGTACATGTTCGTCTGATCCTCGCGATAAACTACATACCTCTGGACTCAGCTCTTGATGCACACGTTCCTAGCCTCGACTCCCCTCCAATCGATACTTAAAGATAAAAATCACAGGGATGGAAATAGGTTGCTATAAAATAAAGAATCTACACTTCCTTGAACTTACTACTGAACGGCCTGGCAACAAGCTGCAAAGCCTTTCCCATAAAAAAATAACCGCCAAATAACGTTATTTTAGAGTTGAAAAGGCCGGACGGCTGCTGGCAAGCATTTTAACTGTAATTTTTTGGTATTGTTTATAACGGTGTAGTAAAGCGATATACAAGCAACAGTATCTGCAACTGCTCTGCTTTCGGAGATTTACGGTGTGTTTGTACCTTGTCCACGTTGGTATCGTGTCCTCTCTCCTTCGATATCTCATATACGTACTGTGTACAAGTTGCCCGCTTGCATTATTCATCTGGAGTACCGGTTTATTCGGACATAATATGTAATCCATTCTACTCTCTTATCCATTCTACTTCCAATTTCGCAATTGACCGACAGAAAGTTGTGTAATAAAAGAAGAGAATAAAATTGAAAATCGGCTATGAAAAGGAGCTGTTCGAACTATGTTTATTTTACAGATTTTCTGGAATGTAGACAGTTGTCCACCAGAACTAATTGATATTTGGATAAGAGCGTTTCCTGTCTGGAATAATATGGCCGGATTTACCTGTTACGGTGACGCTGTCACATGATCGACTCTTCGGAAGTCTATATCCCCATGTTAAATTGGAGCCACTGCTCACTAAGAATAAGAAAACGTTGTGTTTTACTGTGAATAAGGAAAATCTTTAAAGTCTTAGCTTCTCTTCGACAGAAAACCTCCACCATGTTTCTGTCCATTATCAACAATAGTTTTAGTAGGCTCAGTTAAAGTTTTGCTTTGACAAGATCATCATCTTTAACCAAGTCCGCTCCATCGTGGTCCTCTGTACATCGTGGGGATCATCTTCGCTAGATGCCCGGTGTGGCGATCTTGACACACATAAGGAGGGCCACGAATGTAGCAGACCTCACGCACGTAAAGCGGTCCATAATGTGGAGGACCTCATACGTGTAAGGAGATCCTGTGTGTAAGGATTGTGACGCCTGTAAGGATGTTCCTGATCCTGCGGACCTGACGCACGTAATGCGGTTCAGAACTTAGCAAACTAGCAAAAATGATCCAGTCTTTAGCAAACGTTAGACTGACCTTAGTAAAACGTATTGTTTCATAAGATGAGAATTCGTATTTTTTTCAAAATTAGTTTTTGACAATTATCAAAGAAAGGAACACAATTTCCATCAGTCTTACTACAACAGTTTCCTATATTCTGAGCACTTTCTTCATTACACCATATAGGGATTTAATTCAGAAAGTCTTAGCTGTTAGAAAGATGTCGAGAATTAAATCAAGAAAGATCACTTACCTGTATTCGTAGATTTCGATTGCTGCCGCGCTCTATCCAAACCTCTCACTTGCCCTGTAAACGAAACAAGCTGTTAAATTACAACACCTATAAGGGAAGTGGGAAGAGGTGCCGACATACTCACAGTCACATGGCTTTACAGTATAGCCTTCTGGTTAACTTATTGTAAAGCACATACCAAGAATCTAACGATTCGTGATATGTGTTGTGTCTCAGATACGCTTTTATTGTACCTGTTCATGTGGCAACTTGGATGACATGACCCCTAGTATCGGCATAAGCGGTATTAGATACAAATCTAGAGAGCTGTGATGGAAATACTCTGACAACTCGTATATTGGTGATTGGTGAGTTGTGTCGCTGTGACAACTCGTACACTGGGGATTGGTGAGCTGTATCGTCGTCAGATGAAAAGGACGGCATTTAACGTAAAAAACTAGTCTGTAAGGCCCGATGTCGACCAAGCATCAACTTCCCACAATTGCTAGCATATATCAAAGACCAAAAGGTCTGTACAGGGGGCGGGCCTCGGGCTGTCATGAAACACTAATCCGTGACAAATGAAACCTCAATTGTGCTGTGCTCCGAGTGTCTGTTTGGTGACTCGAACCCGCAAAAACTTTACCTACCATTCCAGATTAGGTCAGAATATCAAACGGACACTCGTACGCGGGACCAACCGATACACCATGTTCGTGAAAGTCAGGGTGGAGAACCGGTCCTCCCTCTTGGTGCGGTGTATTCAAGTATTGTGAGTAGTATACAACAACCCGCACAGGGTCCCTTTTGCCGGGGGAGATAACTTTTGTGTGGAGGGTACGTGGAGGAGAGACAGGGGGCGCCACCAGTCCCGTATGACGTCACTTCCGGTCTGGGTGAATGGAGCGTGACCTCTGTATGACGTCACTTCCGGTTTGGGTGAATGGGGCGTGACTTGTGAGGATGATAGGAGATGTAATGACCTGTCTGTGGGGATGTCGTTCATCTCCGTGTCTTTTCGGTGACAGGAACATGTACTGGGGTTTTTCCCCACAATGTCGTTCACCTCCGTATTTCTTCGGTCAGGTCCGTGGGAGCTTGTACTGATCTGTCTGTGGGGTTTTTTCCCACAATGTCG
Organism: Hanleya hanleyi; assembly: GCA_036873755.1. Classification (NCBI taxonomy): domain Eukaryota; kingdom Metazoa; phylum Mollusca; class Polyplacophora; order Lepidopleurida; family Hanleyidae; genus Hanleya; species Hanleya hanleyi. The sequence continues at coordinate 7,271 of JAVTVY010001497.1, read as the reverse complement.
TTCACCTCCGTGTCTTTTCGGTGAGGTCCGTGAAGATGTGGCGGGAGGTACCGAGAGATGTGACGGAGGTGTGCGAAGAGACACGGAGATGACCGAAGAGGCACGGCGAATTCGTTGAGGTCCGTGAAGATGTGCCGGAGGTGACCGAAAATACCCGGAGGTGACCGGAGAGTGCCGGAGGTGATCGAAAATACCCGAATGTGATCACCGGAGAGTGCCGGAGGTGGTCGAAAAGACCCGAAGGTGACCGGAGAGTGCCGGAGTTGACCGAAAATACCCGAATGTGATCACCGGAGAGTGCCGGAGGTGACCGAAAAGACCCGGAGGTCACCGAAGACACACGGAGGTGACCGAAAAGACCCGAATGTGATCACCGGAGAGTGACGGAGGTGACCGATAAGACCCGGAGAATACCGAAAAGACACACGGAGAATACCGAAAACACCCGAATGTCACGAAAAAACATATAAAAGGAGGAAATTTTTAGGGAGTTGGTGCATTCATCGGCCTGCCGAACGGAGCTATCTCACCTGCCTGCCTGACCAGCCTGCCTGACCAACCTACCAGCCTGAACCACTCTGATGAGAGGAGCTATTTGCCGGGGCCTCACTGCAGCATGAGCCGTGGAGAAGATTTTCATTTTACCAGTGGAACTTCACCAGCCTATCTCAGCATAGCAGCTACTCACCAGCCTGAGCCCACAGTCATGGAGTCATCCTACCGAGCTAAGCTTCTACAGCACCGTGTTCGCCTCATTGATGAGATGCAGGATGTGGCCGAACTATGCGATCTGCTTATGGTGGAAAACATAATCCTTAAACCCGGTGTCGAAGATATCATGGCGCAGAAGACCACTTCACGACAAAACAGAGCCCTCATCGACGATCTACTGCGCCGTGCCCCCTTAGCGTTTCAAGCCTTCGTGGAGGCGCTGAAGAAGACGGGAAATGAAGGAATAGCAGACCTACTTCAAGCCCAGGATTCAGAAGATAATATCTTAGTCATGGACATGGACATCGCCGAAGGGTGTACAGCTACCAAACGTACGCATCAAGAGTCCGGTCTACCTGCCAAACCCGGTCCACCACCCAAACGTCCCCGACTAACACCTTTAGAAATACCTCCTCAAGTGCTTCAGCCAGTGCCCCAGCAAGTGCCTGAGCAAGTGAAGGAAGAGGTGCTACTTCCTATGTCTGTGCAGGAGATCAATGACATTATCCAGCAGGCCTACCAGGCGTGCCCATACGAACACTTGGGAGCTCTCTCCCTATTTAACTGTGAGTGTCAAAGAAGAGGAAGTGCATTTTAACGCACCGGCCTGGGACGACAAACCACCTAAGCATATCGCCTTGACGTTGGGCACCTGGATAAGAGTACAGGCCATTTATTACGCCATCGATGCGGTCATTGACCACCAGGGGAGCGACGAAGCGAAATGTTATGTGGGTGACGACATCTTTCTCACCTGTTCTACGTTCAACAACATGCTGCTGGTGCATATTCGTAAATGGAAGTTGAGGGCGGATACGCAAAAGGGTATTCCTTTATCTCAGGGCGTCACCCTGAAAATACCTGCGTGGCGGAACCTGGAGAGTCTCATAGCTGAAATTCATGAAGTCCTGTCTGACCAGGTGACTCAGTATATTTATAAGAAGTACATCGACACATTCCTGGATCATCTCAGACCCCGCATTCGACACTTGCGTATCCAGCTATGTGCAGGCTGTGGTAACAAGAACGGGCTTTTCAACACGCATACGTGTGTGGACAATAGTATACCATCAGACGCGCTCATTACTGAGGCACTACAGGGCGTGAACGAGGTGCAAATTGCCGAGGCATTGGAAGCTGCCTGTCCACCCAGAATTCCACGTGAACAGATTGCCACCTTCATCTACGTGTACCAGGGGCAGAAAGACAATGACGAGTTCAAACAAGTCTTGTTGCATAAATATTGAACATTTCACACAAGTCTTGTTGCATTGAACATTCAGACATCACCGTATTCCTACATTCTATGTTCATTCTATGTTAATTCAATGTTCATTCTATGTTCATTTAAGCGCCTTGATAGCGTATAATTGTATTAAAAAATTCAATACCAAGAGTCTACTGTGGTGAAGACCTTATGTTCATTCTACTGTGTTAATAAAAATAGTAGAAATTCAAATGTGTGTTAGTGTTCATTCTTTGCAAAGCTAATTGTATTAAAAAATTCAACACTAACAGTCTACTGTGGTGAAGACCTTATGTTTTCATATTGGTGAGGGAGCTGGTGTTTTTTGTGCTTTTAGTTAGAAAGTTTCCTCCCTTTCTGGTGTAAATAGGTGGCCCTAAAAAGAGCCTTTGGAAAGAACAGCGGTATCACACTGTTACGGGCGGAATATTTTTTTCACGCCTGATACCCACGCCCGACACACAGGGCATCGTATCTTCAAATGAACCCCCTATACATGTTAGGGATAGCAAGCATACGCCACATAGGCACAGGTGACCGCAAGGAAAAAAGGCGTACATCGTCTCTTCGTCTTGACACACGGTACAGGTGGATCTTTGCTGTTCCTTAGTCAGTTGTACACGTAGTTTAGACTTGTCCTCTTCTAATTCATCAATCTGTTCGTTCAGGCGGACGATCTCTGCTAGAGGTGGTGGTGTTGTCATTCCTGTTGCGGTAGCCGTCGTTGTGGTAGCCGTCGTTGTCGTGGTAGCCGCTGTAGTTGCTGGGGGTCTATTACTGTTTAACCACTCTACCGCTGGTACATCTTCATCGTCTGTTGCCTCATCATCATCATCATCATCATCTTCTCCCATAGCGTCCCTTATTTCTCTATCTTGTTGTGCGCCTCTCCGCCTCAAAAGCTTCAGCAATATGAGCTTCATGAACACGCTGCAAGCTCGTAATGATTGTAACATGTTCGTTGAAATAAATCGGCTTACCTGCGTAAAAACACTTTAGATGTGTTCCTCACATCCTTATAATGTCATACTGAAAATTTGAGCGGGTTTAACGATGAAAAAGTAGGGATTTTTGGCCTATCACTCTTGCTACGGTAACACAGCCATTGACACACATAGCTGTACACACATTCACCTCCAGACTGTATAGTGCTGTGTTACCGTAGCAAGAGTGAGATTTATCGACGTCACTGGAACACCATACGCCATTGTTTTCACCGTCACCGTCGTCGATTGCAGGGCCTCACGTATCTTTCTATCTATGCCGAGAACATTTTTACAGACCAGGTGACAGACTTCACACTTTAGACAGCTTTCAAGTTGAATATGACATTCGGATACATCTTACGGCACAAAGAGACGGACCAGTTGCGGTATTTTTTATCCCAGTAGATGTGTTTGACCAACCCTTCAGTGTATGCTATTTCTTTGACTTTGGAGCGAAGTCACTACGTTGAATGGGCCCGGTTGTAACGTCCGAATACCAAATGGACTGTAAGGCCACCTCTCAGGCAGCTAGTAAGGTAAGTCATAAACAACTATATTTTCATTGAATGCAAGGTTGTCTTGAAAAAAAATTCTCTAAATATGATAAATTCTCGATTTTCCATCACCACAACGCAAAGCTTATGGGGCAAAACAAATATGGCGGCTATAGGCTACGTGTGGTCAAAAAAATTGTCCAACTTCAAAAATTCATGATCAAACAATTTGAACGTCTTACGAGCTGAGACTTCATGATTAAATCGTAAAATATATATACTTCGTAACCTTAGTTGGATTCGTCATGAAATCATTTACAAATGGTGTATTCGAGCACTTTTTGTCACCTATAGTAAAACAAAGTTGACAGCCGTTTTGGCCGAAATGGTTTATGCGAGAAGCCTGCTCAATAAATCAATTTCTCCGTAAACATAAAGCATCCAAAGTTGTTATGTTAGCACAATATTCTGCTTATGTGTGTATTTCATGCAGGAATGTCCTTCCGTGATAAACTCACACTTTACCGAGGGGTTGGGACAAAACAGTATTCGCTGTAGGTCACGTGGTGTAAACATCCCCCCCCCCTTCCGTTTTCAGTGGATACATTCGCGTTCAAAATAAAACTCCTGAACATTTATTGTCATTTCTATATTTTCCTATATTTTACTCTATATTTTACTCAAAACCTCCTATATTTCCTCTATTTTGACTTTTTCTCATGAAAACCTTCACCAATGCTCTGAAATGAGTCAATTTGGTATGGGAAAATACAGTTCAGAATATTTTTTTAGGGAAACATTTCAATTTCTCTTGAACCAAGCAGCAGAACTGGTCTCCTCAACCACAACAACTATGACCACATTCCGTGGATATAATTTTATTAAACACCAAAAAACTATCAATTTTGGAACGTACAATGTAGTGGAGTGCCCTGTCTTACACTTCCTTATTTTCCATATTTTTCCATATTTTATTAAGAAAATTCCTATATTTCTCCTATATTTTTGCAAATGTCCTCCTATATTTTCTCTTATGTTTTCACTGTGATCCACTCGCAGGCCTGCCTATACCTTTTAACCCAGGAGACTATTTTTATACATACATACTATGTTTTCCCTGTATTCGAGCATAATGACACTCTCTTTGAACTGGGAAAATAAAATTATGTCAGTTATCACCAGTTCAAAATAATCCCTGGGTTAAAAGATAGGGGAAAGTAGTGATCATTAGGTGATTTCCTAACACAAGAACCACAGTTGCCTGGCTTGTGGAATATTTGATGGTACATCCCACATACATTTGCAATCAATTATTGAAATTTATTCAGATATTTTTTTAAAGCCTATTTAAAAAAAAATCCTTCATTTTTTTCTCTTTTTCTCTGTCAGAGATCAGCTTCTAGACGAAAATTAAAAGCTGTTGTAACTTTAGCTTTGTTCAGCTTCACATCATGGGAATGACTTTATTTGATATGAAAGGAATAAAAAATAAGAATAAAGAAAATTCAATTTGAATTTTTTTATTTGAATAGATTTCAATTACTTATTGAAATTATATGTGGATGTCCACCATCAAAGTCAATTGTGATAACAACTCCCAATATCCTGTTGGGAGAGAAATACTAGTGTAAAATCCAATATTTAGTAGACAGCTGCTGTCCATGGACACTTTATTTTCCTTATCAATAATATAGAAAGAAACTTGAAAGCAGAAAAACTACTGTTTTAAAGTCAATTTTTCCTGTGTCGTGGAATTTCTCTTTCACAACCAGGGCAACCACAATCAGAGTCCTATTGCAATAATGCATTCACTGATTTTTATTTTATTTTCATTAGCATAATCACTATATCCACATTTCATGTAGAGTCATTTCTGACACATGCATATGATAATTGTTTCAAGCCAGCTGTCATGATAAAATTCAGATCAGCAAGAATGGAGCACTATGATGAATTCTATTTCTTTTTATCAAATTGCTGATCAAACTGGCTGCCAATGCCTAACCTCACTTCTCACTGTTTCTTTACGGTACAGAGTTATTTCCCTTGATTCTTTTTATTTATTTATTTATTATTTTTTTTGCTAACGTATATACACATTATTATTGATCATATCTTTGTCATGTCCTCTTAATTACTGAGGAATATTTGTCAATTAATGACCAATAGATATATTTTGAGATAGTATCCCAGATATACATGTATGGTACTCAAAATGCAGGATATGACAATGCCATCGGGTATGGTAATACCAGTACTGTGACACAATAAGAAAAAATGCGGCTTTTCAAAAATATATCTGAAAGAGTCATTTAGGACAATTATTTTAAATCTGTAATGTCATGCTCCCAAACTCAACTTCAATTCTTCAACACTGTTCAAGGTTAACACATTTCAAATCCAAGGTTGGTTTTCTTAGTAAAGGGAGGCCGAGATTAAGTTTGCTTAAAATTCTGCAAAATGCACAGTATACTGGTTAGAACGACACAATTACTGACCATAAACACAAGGCCTCTTTTCGCTTATCCCAATTTCGAAGATGTTCAGTTTTATAAAGTTACCTCTTTTTCACTTTCTCAGGGGAGAGAATGGCTGTCACAAGTGATGATAGTCCACAAATCCTGTGGTGCATTTAAAGCAATGTGTCAAGTCCATGTTGAAGCTGAACATTGATCACTCATATGAAGGTTGCATTGCACAAGTGATCACTCTCCCTAATCTTCAATACATTTCCTGTACAAATGGCCCTCCCAGAGCCCACATATGATATTTCCCTGTTCTGGACAGCACAATTCCATGTCCACTAACAAATAAGTACCGATATGAGAAATGACATTCATGGGTAAACTTGTAAACTCCTGTTTGAAAGATGTCCTTCCTCTTCAGCTGACCACATGCACACATGCAGCTGATCGAAAAATCACACTTGATGCTGGTTGAGCTATTTTTAAGATTATGCACCACTCTCTAAAACTAAGCCTTGTCCCTCTCCATAATCTCATATATTTTGAAGCTTATTTTTCTTTCTTAGTATTGTCTCTGTTCGTCGTCACACAAAAGCCTACATGAGCATGGGTTCCTTCCGGTAGAGTTACTTCCCCTGCCACCAGATATGCATTGCTGTGCTGGTGCAATCAATATGCAAGATTCTAACAATAGTTATGCTTAAAAATTAATTATTCCATTTCTGGATAGTTAACTGTAAAATATCTAATTATCATCGTGAAATTATGTTCTCCATTATCCTCCTGATTCTGATATAGTTTATTTATTTCCTATTCACAGATCTTCATAAGATTGGTGGTATCCAGATATTTCCAATCCTGCAACAGAGCAGTAGTGCAAGAGTCCGTTCCACAAGCCTGAGTCTCCTAGGGACCGTTGTTCAAAACAACCCATATTGTCAACAAGCTGCACTGGATGATGGTCTCATGCCTATAATATTAGAAGTTCTCGACAATGATGAAGATGTCAGTGTGAAAACAAAAGCGCTATATGCTGTGTCGCGTAGGAATGCCATAATACGCTCTCATCGCATTCACATGGCAGTGTCACAGGACCTACGAAGTAGGGTTTGATATGATTTAAGTGTGTACACGAGAGATAACTTGGGGACCCTATGTGCTACCTTGAGAGAATTTATAAAGGCAGTCTCTAATTGACAGTGGGTACTATTAACTTTCCCAGGTGTCACCGCTGGTGAGTCATTAGCGTAGCAACTATTATCGCCCTCAGTTCCTGTTACCCTGGACATTTATCAGTCCAGCAGTACAGCACGAGGTCACCCATCTCAATCTTGACCGGGCTCAAAGTCGCTTCGCTGATTTTACAAGA
>JAVTVY010001496.1:0-34225 GCA_036873755.1 Hanleya hanleyi | reverse complement strand
GCAGTGAAGGATGGTATTTGGTGTAGAGATGGACCATCCTTGGTCCGAATGCGTCATGGGAGGTGTCATGTTGTAGCTGTCGGGGTGTAGACCCCAATTTTAGGGATAGCCACAGCATCTGTGACGTCATTGGTGACGTCATCAGTACGAGTAGTAGCGAAAATGGGCATTTTTTAGCAGTGAAGGAGTATACACTATGTACAAATAGAATACAGGTGGTATGTACAAATAGAATAGTAGTGGAATGTATAAGGTACAAAAAAAAAAAAAAAAAATTCTGTCAGGAGTAGGATTCGAACCTACGCCAGCTCTTCGCCGACCAGCACTTAATACCGGCGCCTTAGACCACTCGGACATCCTGACTGTTTACAGTTTTTAACTCGTGTATCAACAGTTATATAGTGTGTTCGACATTTTTTCACAAGTCCAAGTAAGTAGTGCTCACACCATCGGCCAGGACTTTCCGTTTCGGGTAAAAAAAAGTAAAGGCGTCTCGTTGCTGGATGTACGTCCGCATTTCGGATGCTCTTGGAACTCGGCGCTTCGGAGCTCTTGGAGCTCCGGAGCTCCGGAGGTCCGGAGGTCACTTCCGCTTCCGTTCACGTGACCGGAACTGACCTTTGACCCCGGCGCGCAAAGGTTTCCACCGCGGTGGAAACCTTTACACCGCGCGCGCCGGGGTCAAAGGTCAGTTCCGGTCACGTGAACGGAAGCGGAAGTGACCTCCGGAGCTCCAAGAGCTCCGAAGCGCCGAGTTCCAAGAGCATCCGAAATGCGGACGTACATCCAGCAAGGAGACGCCTTTACTTTCTTTTACCCGAAACGGAAAGTCCTGGCCGATGGTGTGAGCACTACTTACTTGGACTTGTGAAAAAATGTCGAACACACTATATAACTGTTGATACACGAGTCAAAAACTGTAAACAGTCAGGATGGCCGAGTGGTCTAAGGCGCCGGTATTAAGTGCTGGTCGGCGAAGAGCTGGCGTAGGTTCGAATCCTACTCCTGACAGATTTTTTTTTTTTTTTTTGTACCTTATACATACCACTACTATTCTATTTGTACATACCACCTGTATTCTATTTGTACATAGTGTATACTCCTTCACTGCTAAAAAATGCCCATTTTCGCTACTACTCGTACTGATGACGTCAACAATGACGTCACAGATGCTGTGGTTATCCCTAAAATTGGGGTCTACACCCCGAGAGCTACAACATGACACCTCCCATGACGCATTCGGACCAAGGATGGTCCATCTCTACACCAAATACCATCCTTCACTGCCCTGTGACCTCGCAGAGGTCATATGCAAATGTCACTTCCGAGCTCTGAGCTCCACAGGCTTTGAGGTGCCCAAAGAGACACGGAGGTTACCGAAGATGTCATGGTTCGGCCCTCGACTTGGGGATAGTTGAACTGAGTGTGCTAAAAATAGATCACCAGCTAGCGTGCTATAAAAGGGAAGCGGCCTGGCCGTTTCATCAGACACTCTGTCAACCACCAAGATGTTCACTTGCACAACTTGCCAGAAGAAGTTTACTCGTCTAGATAATTTACGACGCCACGAGACCTCCACCCACAACGATGGACTGTATACTTGTATAACCTGCGCACGGTCATTTAATCGAGAAGATGCTTTACTGCGCCACGAACGTTCATTCCACGAGGACGCGACGGAACAATGTAAGGATTGTGATCAACTCTTCAAACGACGCAGTCAGTTAAAACGGCATCAGCGTTTGAGCCATGGTCTTCCTACTGAAGAGGAGCCGCGGAAGGTCAGACCCACTGAAGATAAGCCCGGGAAGACGAACGCCACTGGTGATGCGATGACGGAGAGCCCGCCTATACCTACAGTTGGGAAGAGCCTGGATTTCCGGCCGGACCCCACCGTTACGGTTTCGAGTCATACGTCATACATCGAACATTTTCTGGACGAGCCCATAAATGTTCCTAGCGATCTCTTACCCGAAGATCATCCAGAGAGTGACATCTCTCGGCGCCATTGGTCCATGACACGGCACTGTTTCCACCGTCATCGCCCTATTCAAGATATCTACAATTTCCCACTGACCAACCTCACCCGTCTACGCAGCTACGTGGAAACCATCTTCAATGACCAACCTACGGCCTTCACATTAAATGTAGCATTTGGGTACATCTTATGCCATAAGATGACGGGCGAATTGCGCTATTTCTATTCCAGTGCCTTCAACCAAGTGTACGACCAACCGTTTACCATCATTAACCGGAGGTCACTAGAGATGATGCTGGACCAAGTGGAACAATTGGATGCCTTGAGATGGGCCCAACAACAACGACCCAACACACAATGGGTGGTAAAGAGGGTGACCAATGTGACGTTTTTCGTGACCAAGACGACCAATCAACCCATCGGGTGAATGCGTCACCCATGCACTGATGAATACCACAACATGCCGTACATACTCTCTATGTCTACATGCTGATCGCTGACTTGAGCTCGTTAAACACTTGTGCCTGATGTGACGATGCGTTGAATAATAAAACACGGTGTTTGATATTTCGAATGCGAACATACTAAACATACCCAGGGCGGCTCCCCCAGCCTGGGTATGATGTAACATTGGGATAATAAACTGTATGAACATTGCTGAACTTGTTGTTATTCACATCACCCCATTGACTTGATAGGCAGATCCCAATAAGCCCGGGGACCGATATTAGCCCTTTTGGCTAGAGGTGATAGGGGTTTTCGCCTAGTTTAGAACTGATTGTGCTAAAAATAGATCAACAGCTAGCTTGTTATAAAAAGGAAACGGCCTGGCCGTTTCATCAGACACTCTGTCAACCACCAAGATGTTCACTTGTACTACGTGCTCGAAATCATTCACTCGCCGGCACGACTTGCGCCGCCATGAGGCTACCAAGCACGATAGAACCGCCCGGTATAGCTGTACGATATGTAGGTCTACACTGTCGTTTCAGCGCCCAGATCATTTACAGCGCCATGAACGTTCAATTCATGGGCCACCCAAGCGTTCATGCGAAGAATGTGGTCAACTCTTCAAACGACACAGTCAGTTAAAACGGCATGAGCGTTTGATTCATGGTCCGTCACCACGGCATGAGGGACAACTTTCCACTAAAGAGGCACCCAGGAGGGACAGATCCACTGAAGATGAACCCGGGGAGGAGAATGCCACTGGTGATGCGATCACGGAGAGCCTGCCTATACCCACAGCTCAGAAGAGCCTAGATATCCAGCCGGTCCCTAGCATCACTGTTTCCAGTCATACGCCTGACAACAACGAACATTTTCTGGAAGATGCGGTGGATGTTCCCAGCGATCTCTTACCCGAAGATCATCCAGTGAGTGAGATGTATCGACGCCATTGGTCCATGATCCGACACTGCTTCCACCGTCATCGCCCTATATTGGACTTGTACAATTTCCGACTGACCGACCTCGCCCGTCTACGCAGCTACGTGGAAGCCATCTTCAATGACCAACCTACGTCCTTCACATTAAATGTAGCATTTGGGTACATCTTATGCCATAAGATGACGCGTGAATTGTGCTATTTCTATTCCAGTGCCATCAACCCAGTGTACGACCATCCTTTCACAATCACCAATCGGGCGTCGCTAGAGACGATGCTGACCCAACTGGACACTGTGGATCCCTTAGAATGGGCCTATGAACAGCGTCCCAGCACCAAGTGGATAGTGGAGAGGGTGACCAATGTTACGTTCTTCGTGGTTAAACTGACCCACCACCCCCATCGGATGAAAGTATTCACCCATGCACTGATAGATACTCAGAATACGCAAACAACTATCTGAGGATATGTTTCCTCAACGGTATCCTGGCCTGTCCGATGACGATTAGAACAAACGGTTCAGAGCGAACATGGCCGAAGATGGAACTTTCTGAAATGGCGACTTCTGATTGGACAAGAGTAGCCGAGAATACATCTAACGGACAGGAACGAATATGACAGATGCAAATGGTGGCCTCTGATTGGACAAGAATATTCTTGAATTGTAAATATACCCAACGCGGCTCCCCCAACGTGGGTATGATGTAACATTGGGGAGAATAAACTATATGAAAAAAAACTTCTTGTTGTTGTTGTTCTCTTATGTGTGATCATTGTTGTTGTTGCTGTTGTTGTTCTCTGTCCGGTCTATATCATGATGTTATGTTAGAGTGTTAAGGTGTAACGACGGGCGTCGACTGGCGTCACTGCATTTCGAAGAATTAGTGACAATTCCATGGAATATCAGAGCTTCTGAGCTATTTCACCTGGGCGTTGAAGCATTAAGAATGGCGTTGGTGGGCGTTGCTACAAGATGACACCTCACACGACGCATTCGCACCGCGGATGGTCCATCTCTACACCAAATACCATCCTTCACTGCCCCAAAATGCTCACTTTCGCTACTACTCGTACTGATGACGTCACCAATGACGTCACAGATGCTGTGGATATCCCTCAACTCGGAATGTACACCCCGAGAGCTACAACATGACACCTCTGAGGACGCATTCGGACCAAGGATGGTTCCTCTCTACACCAAACTCACCCCCACGCACCCACAAAATGTCCACTTTCGCTACTATTCGTACCGATGACGTCATCAATGACGTCACAGATGACGCGGACATCCCTCAAATCGGAATGTACACCCCGAGAACTACAAGATGACACCTTCCAGGACGCATTCGAACCGTGAATAGCCCATCTCGACCCCAAATACCTTCATGTACTGCCCGAAAATGTCCACTTTCGCTACTACTCGTACCGATGACGTCACAGATGACGTCGCTGACGCGGACATCCCTCAAATCGGAATGTACACCCCGAGAGCAACAAAATGACACCTCACACGATGCATTCGGACCAAGGATGGTCCCTCTCTACCCCAAACACCTTCATGTACTGCCCCAAAATGGCCACTTTACTTACTACAACCAACTGCGCATGCGCAGATTGACGCGACTTGCATTCAAAAACACGCCATTCTGACTCTACCCCACACAAGCTTCACTTTGACACCCTCCACGACCCATTCGAACCAAGGATGGTGCCTCTCTACCCCAAACACACCCCTACATAGCACCCAAAATGCCCCCTTTCGCTACTACTCGTACTGATGACGTCACTGATGATGTCACAGATGACGCGGACATCCCTTAAATCGGAATGTACACCCCGAGAACTACAAGATGACACCTTCCAGGACGCATTCGAACCGTGAATAGCCCATCTCGACCCCAAATACCTTCATGTACTGCCCGAAAATGGCCACTTTCGCTACTACTCGTACCGATGACGTCACCGATGACGTCACAGATGACGCGAACATCCCTCAAATCGGAATGTACACCCCGAGAACTACAAGATGACACCTTCCAGGACGCATTCGAACCGTGAATAGCCCATCTCGACCCCAAATACCTTCCTTCACTGCCCCAAAATGGCCACTTTACTTACTACAACCAACTGCGCATGCGCAGATTAACGCGACATGCATTCAAAAACACACCATTCTGACTCTACCCCACACAAACTTCACTTTGACACCTCACACGACCCATTCGAACCGTGATTAGCCCATCTCTAACCCAAACACACCCCTACATAGCACCCAAAATGCCTGTTTTCTATACTACGGCCAGACTGCGCATGCGCAGACTATTGAACACGGACGAACCATTAGCCCAGTCGGATGCTCCTGCACGAGAGCTTCAAAATAAGACCTCACTCGACCCCATTGGACCACCAGGGACTCACCTAGACTCCAACATGTCCACCCCGTATGGCCCTATACACCCATAGCCATGCAGTATAGGCCTATGGGCCTACCCAGGCCTTGGTGACTTTTTTCAAAAATTTCACCGATTCGCTCCGCAACACTTCCTATCGTGTTCTAAATGACGAGACGAGTAAAACGAGACCCCACAACCCTACCGCAAATGTATAGAAGTACGTTTCCCAGGGGGATAAACATTGAACCTATACCCCAGTATGGGACTATATGGGGCTCGGTGACTTTTTTCAAAAATTTCACCGATTCGCACGGGGACACTTCCTATCATGTTCTAAATGACGAGACGAGTAAAACGAGACCCCACAACCCTACCGCAAATGTATAGAAGTACGTTTCCCAGGGGGACAAACATTGATCCTATACCCTCAGTATGGGACTATATGGGGTTCGGTGACTTTTTTCAAAAATTTCACCGATTCGCACGGGGACACTTCTTATCATGTTCTAAATGACGAGACGAGTAAAACGAGACCCCACAACCCTACCACAAATGTATAGAAGTAGGTTTCCCAGGATGGTTTAGGCATTTTCCAGTAATTTAGGATAAAGTCCGTATTCCGTATTTTTTCAGGAAAATTTTTACATACACCCACCCTGGAACTAGGGGGAGATAACTCTATTGATAGACAAGCCCCGTTAAGCCCGGCGACCTATATACCCCTCATACCCCATATAGGCATTTTCCCAGGTTTTTCGATAAAGTCCGTGTTCCGTATTTTTTTTTTCAGGAAAAATTTTACATGCACCCACCCAGCCATCAAATACCCCTTCACCTAGGCTTCACGTTGATACCTCACTCGACCCCATTCGACCATTAGGGGCTCCCCTAGCTCCAAAACGGCTATTTCCATACCCTTGGGCCACCACGCATGCGCACAATGCCGATATTTCAATCCCACACCCACCCCATCAGATGCCCCCTCACATAAGCTTCACTTTGATACCTCACTCGACCCCATCGGTCCATTAGGGGCTCCCCTACATCTCAAAACGATTATTTCCATACCCTTGGGCCACCGCGCATGCGCAGAATAACGCTATGTCAACCCCACACCCAGCCCATTAGATGCCCCTTCACATAAGCTTCACTTTGATACCTCACTCGACCCCATCGGACCATTTTATCTAGGGACTACTTTTTCTCCGCGGAAGCTTTTTCCCGAGACCGAATCACCGCCAAAACCGCGGCCAAACCGCATCACCGCGGATGAATACATCCTGAATACATCCCCTCCAACAATTGGAACTCTCCTGGATTGGAGGTAGCTTTTGGTCCTTCTGCCGGAACTATACTGCACTTGACCTCTGTGACCCTCCCGTGACCTCCCGTGACCTCCACATTTCCTCCACAAATCTGCGCAGAAACACCTGCGCACTCGTCAAAATGTGCGCTGTGCCGTGTTTTATACACTACTCTCGACCATGAAGATGTGGATATATCCACTCTGCCTCGACCATGAAGATGTGGATATATCCACTCTGCCTCGACCACGATGATGTGGATATATCCACTCTGCCTCGACCATGAAGATGTGGATATATCCACTCTGCCTCGACCATGCATGAAGATGTGGATATATCTTCTCTGCCTCGACCACGAAGATGTGGATATATCCACTCTGCCTCGACCATGAAGATGTGGATATATCCACACTGCCTCGACCACGAAGATGTGGATATATCCACTCTGCCTCGACCATGAAGATGTGGATATATCCACTCTGCCTCGACCACGAAGATGTGGATATATCCACTCTGCCTCGACCATGAAGATGTGGATATATCCACTCTGCCTCGACCATGAAGATGTGGATATATCTTCTCTGCCTCGACCATGAAGATGTGGATATATCCACTCTGCCTCGACCATGAAGATGTGGATATATCCACTCTGCCTCGACCATGAAGATGTGGATATATCTTCTCTGCCTCGAACATGAAGATGTGGATATATCCACTCTGCCTCGACCATGAAGATGTGGATATGTTCACTCTGTCTCGACCATGAAGTTGTGAATATATCCACTCTGCCTCGACCATGAAGATGTGGATATATCCACTCATCACGAGGTTTTGGAAATATTGGAAAAAAAACGTTTTAGATGGCCGTTGATGCCACCAGCTGATACATTGAGCTTGAAAATGTAGATATAGCCACTGAAACAATGATCGCTTGGTTAATGAGATGTTGGACTAAGTTGATGAAAAAAAAATGGGAGCATCAAAATTCTTGATCTACAAAATATGTAGAGTAAATTTAGCTCATTTGTCAAGAATGGAACCAAATTGACAACAAACTCCAAATTTGGGACATAAGCCTATAGACTACATGTTAGTCGGCGTCACCATTATCTCAGACGATACAGACGCGAGAAACAGCAAAATCATTAAATTCTTTCCGATTTTGATTTTCGTTCTAAAATCTTGAAATAGGTTACCAGGTCAGTAAATGTTGAGCACAATACCAGTAACGCACTTTCATCTGTAAATGTTCGTCTTCTATAAATGTTCATGGACAATTCTGATCACAGGTAATTACCAATAATTGCAACTACTCAGCACGATTGTCTATGGCAAAGACGGCAAACTGCATGAATTCACCATCGCCAAGCATAAGCGTAACAGCTTTCCCCTTTCACATTCATTCAGGCACGATTGATCTGGGTCCGCAAATGGAACTGAAAATGGCATGAATGGTGTAGTTAAAGAGGAATTGAACTCCAGATGTCCATTCACGCACCCACACAAGCTCCGAGCGCCCAGTTCTGATTAAATAAAAAACAGTTAGTGTGAGGCACTTTTACCTCACGGCTCTTCTCACAGTTGCCTGAGATATTGGATGGTAGATGCCTACGTATATTTTCAACAAATTATGAAAATCAATAAATTTAATATATAATGACTCAAATAAACTGTGGTAACTAGGCTTGACATCAGTGTGAATGACTTTATTTAATTCAAAGATGAGAAGAAAAATGAGGAAAAATATGAAAAGTAATCGGCATATGTGTCGATTTCAATATGCTTTGGATGTTTGGAAAGATTCAACTTGAACTGTCAGGCTATGACAGCGCATGCACGATATATAATAGCTTTGAGATTCAGGCAATTGATGAGGTGAAAGTGGCGGTATTTATACTGGTATATCACATTATCTCGGCTCGGAAATGAGGGTCGAGTAAGCTTGGTTAATGGATATTCTCTCAGATAGTATTGCTTTCAACTGAAACATGATTGATGATGACTACGGTCAAGGCTTATTTATCAAAAAGCTCACTAACAGTGTATTGTAGTGAAAAATATAGCAGAAGGCAGTTTTTCACAAAAATTCTAGTATGCCATGGGAAGCGTTTATTCCGCTCAATAAACTGAATATTTGTCGACTAGTAAATGCCTTATTATTTCATCAAAATCGTAAGTAAAGTGCTGAGGTGAGCTCAGAATACCACAGAATACTTTTTATCTGACATAATTAGATTTGTTCATGTAATTCATCTGCTGTGAATTTTAAATATGTAATCAACCTGAAAAATCCTAATTTTCCGAAATAGAGATTACTATTAAGAATATAAATTGATGCAAACTGGACTAATAATAATAATAATAATCTTTATTTACTGAGGGTGATGTACACAGTACACTCAATCAGCAGTAAATGCTGATCTTCCCTGAGGCCCTCCAAACACACACACACACACACACAAACCAAGAAGCAACACATATCTTAAAGGATATTCAATATAAACATAGGGGCCTACATAGATTGCAATTTATTACCCCACAAGCAAATTTGTATTCAATATCTGGATTGTGATTGGTTAAAAGGTCGGGACGTATAAACCCATACACCCCGAGTGATATCTTGCTACTCGGGGTGTATAGAAAACAACTCACGTGCGATCGCTCACTCGTCAAAATTTAATGGAATAAAGTCATACTGCATTAATTTTACTGAAGTTTCGGACACATAACTCACCAAAAGATGTGATTTGTTCCAAAAATAAAAGTCGATTTCCGAACGAAAGCAGATCGAATGGATTGTGTGTGGCGCGCCTTTGTCACAGTGCCGTAGCAAAATGCCGACAGTTTCGTAACCGAACTGGCCCGTTGGATCAACCTGTAACCATCTCGGTCATCTATACGCGGTAAGACTGACCCTGGGATCGTGTGTATCCATTTACAGCCTACTTTCGGCAAGTGCGAGAGGGAATTTCCAGAAATCAATACCACGTGACTTCGTTAGCCAATCAGCTAAAGTCTACCGACGAAACCCCAACGTAACTCGCCATTTTCGAATCATGTGATGCCCTACTTGTTGAAAATTACAGATCTACCACACCTCTTGGGTGATACGAAAGTTATTCATACCTATATATTTTGTAAGCCTAGCCTATATCTGTTTCCGTAGTGGTTTGAAAACCTGTAATTTATCAGATTTCTCGAGTCTGTTCTCTGCCGGATGAAGGCCGAACAGAATCCCGTAATATACCGGATATCGCTCCGCAATAATGGAGACTCACGATTCGCAAGCCATCTTATGGATGGCGAAGTCTACGCAAATGCCTTTGGATTTGTCCGTTGTACTGTTGGTTATAAATGATAGGCCTTTTTCAGTATTTTTACTATAAGATAAAAGGCTTTAGGGGTAATAAATTCGTTATTCAGGTTTTCCCCCGGGTGTATGGAAAGTTACGACCCTCCCTGAAACTCATACACCCTTCGGCTAACGCCTCCGGGTGTATGAGTTTCAGGGAGGGTCGTAACTTTCCATACACCCGTGGGAAAACCTGAATAACTAATAATATACATGGGCATTTAGTTTAACACATACATTTTATGTTGCTCTGTGTTTCAAATACACAGTTTTGAAGCTTTGAACTGGAGAAGCTTGTTGTGTTTCAGTGGGTAAAGAGGACTGGCCCAGAGTATGACAGACTTTTCGTAAACATTTCAGTATAGTACGTGGGAATGGGACTTTGAGTATATTGGTGGTCGCAGATCTAAGATTTCTGTATGGAGTAGGGTTATAAGTAAACAGTTGATTCACATAATCTGGATAAAACCCATTTAGTGATTTGTAGACTGTTAGACTTTTACGATACTGAACTAGTTCAAAAACAGTTTGCCCTTGTATTGTCCTGAAGAGTTCTTCTGAAGGTGTGAGCTTAGGCCTGTCCACAGGCCCGCAAAACAAGAGTTTTGGAGGGTGTGGGCGGTGGTATTAGGGTGAAGTGTCGAAATATGGGGTCTCTATATATAACCCCATGCTTTATATAAATCAACATATATTGATTTATATAAAGCATGGGGTTATATATAGAGACCCCATATTTCGACACTTCACCCTAATACCACCGCCCACACCCCTCAAAAAGTCTTGTTTTGCGGGCCTGTGGGCCTGTCCAGGATAAGGCGAGCAGCAGACTTCTGGAGTTTGTGTATTCTGTTTAGCAGCTGATTTGAACAGTTTCCCCATATACTAAGACAGTAATTGATGTGAGGTGCAATGTAGCCATTATAAAATAATAGCCTCGAGTTCTGTGTCAGAAGTTTCTTATGATTCCTCAGGACAGATAGTAACCTACAGATAGTGGTATACATGGTCAACATGAGATTGCCAAGACAGATTTTTATCCAGGTGAAGGCCAAGTAATTTTTGTTGGTCAACAGTATCAATAAGATTGTCATTGACTGTGATGTTAAAAGAATTCCTACCACATTGTCTTAGTTTCTGAGAAGATCCAATTAACGTTGCTTTAGTTTTAACCGGATTGATAACCATTTTGTTTTCACTGCACCATGTACAAGCTTGACGCATACCACTGTTAATTTTATCTTCTAAGACTGGCAAATATTTTGATGAGGCATGAATAGTAGTGACATCGGCATATGTTTCAACATCACAATCATCAATACATAAAATAAAGTCATTCATATACAGGATAAATAATAGAGGTCCAAGAATTGAACCTTGGGGGTACACCTGTTTTAACAGTCAGAGGTTGAGACAAAACATTGCCAAGGCAAACTTTCTGAAATCTTGAACTGAGATAGGAGGACATCCATCTTAATGCAGTCTCACTGAAACCATAAATTTTTAGTCAAACGCCTTCTTGAAATCAATCATGACGGACCCAACTATTTTCCGTCATTAATGGCTTGTGACGATTTTTCTATCAGATTAGTCAGTGCGGTAAAACCAGACTGAGATTCACTTAACAGATCATGAAAGGTTGTGAATGTATATATCCAATAATGTACATGCCGCTCAAGGAGCTTAGATAGAATGGGGAGAATTGAAATGGGACGATAGTTCTCAGCCTTGTTCACAGACCCACTTTTGTGTAGAGGGTATATTTTTTATTTCTTCCAACTGTCCGGGGAAATGCCTGTTTTAATGCTAAGATTCATTATTGTTGTTAAACTTTAAACTTGGAGCAATAATGTCAGCACTTGCTTTTAGGAACCTGGGACCCAGATTATCAAGGCCAGTACTTTTTGTGGCATCAAGACTGGCAAGGTAGCTAGCAACATATTGAGGAGTTACTGGAGGAATGTAAAATCCATTTCCAGGAGGTAGTTTGTTTGATACAAAATCTCTTAAATGTCTAAAGAATGTGAAGGATCAGAAGTATCATGGGGCAGAAGACGTTCAGCAGAATCTATAAAGAAGTTGTTAGGATCATTAGCAATATCAGAGGGTTCAGAGTAGTGATCGTCACCATTAATAATTGAAGATGGGAAGGCATTATTAGGTTTTGAATTCAATTTGTTAATAATGTTCCATGGGTTACTGTTCCTACTATTTTGGATAATTGTTCTTAAGTAATCTCTTTTAGCCTTGTGTATAAGTCCATTTACAGAGTTTTTAGCCTGCTTTGACTGATCAGAATTGGATTGTTTGGAAATTTCACCTCTATTTTTTATTGTATGCAAGCTCTCCTCGTTTAACCATTCTGGTTGTTTTATACGTTTCACTCGTTTATGCTTCAGTGGTGCATTTCGGTCAAGGACTTTGAGCAAAGTTTTTGACCAAACATCTAAGGCTATATCAGGGTTTGTACATTCAGAAATAGGTGAAAAGTCTTCTTCTAAAAGTTCGTTCCGGAATTTATCATGGTCAAAGTTTTCCGTAGCTCTGTATGTAATTGGTTTATGGGAAGATGATTTGCTGTACTGTCATCCATTCTTGGGCATATACCGGAAATGATGATATAATGATGGTATCTAGAGAGTTGTAGTAAATGTGGTTAGGAGATCATCATAACACAAGAAAACTTATTGATGCAGATGCATCAATGCCGGCGGAAACGTTTGTAGCTTAAAATCTGCGTATTACAAGTCGATTACGTGTGCAACTGGTGAATACAGGTCACGATGCACCATTATGGTTAAAAAAACGTCGATTTGTTTGTTTTCATTAAAGGTTTGACTGATGTAGTTCGCGCAAGGACCCATCTGGAAAGTGTGGGGTTAGCTGGAAGTTAAGTGCTTCCTGGCAAAATGTGCACATGAACCACATGTCCAGCTAGGACTTTAAAATTAATGTTCTCTGGTTGACGTATTAAGTCACTTCATATAGCCCGATGTAAGAGTTCGCGCTGTGGCATTATATGGGACCCATCATCAAGCCACTATTTCTTTATTAGCCTAGATCGACTTTCTCTACACATCAATCCGATCCGCGTGTTTTACTGTTTCGAGTTTTTAGTAACTCGCAGTTCAATCTCAAACATTTTGCTGCAGACGTACAGGTGAATAACTTGATCATGTATGGTCATCGATTTGGTCTCTCAGCCATAATAAAATAGTACTAAGGACATTTATTCGATGAATTCATTTATAACAGAATTAATATTAATGTGTTAACCACGAACGGGTGATACAATCCTGTCGTTTTACGATATGAAACTGGTTGGATCACTCCACGGCACGTCTGTGAAGTATGGCTCGAGAAAACACCTGTTACTCGTCCAATATCAAGATGGCCGCTCCCATGTTTACTGAATTCAGATATCCGGCGGCGCCGCCGGAAATGAGACTATGGCATCCACACTGTTTGTTAACTGGCAATCATTGGTTCCAATTTGTAACACTATGTTCTCGTACTGAGACAAATCCAAGGTACTCATCTTGTTCTCTACATCCTTGATACAAGCACCACGAAGTGTCATCACTTGAGCGCCCTTCAGCAGGCTCTTAGTTTTGATACTTTGAAGAATGGAACTACCAATAATAAGCGTCCTGGCAGACTGAGCATGCTGATCAGAAGGCTCAATATCGAGTGGCACTCTGTTTATTGGCCGGGTATTGATGTTGTTGACTGGTGGCAGAGGAGATGGAATGGGTCTGGCTTGTGATTCTACTCTGCTTTGCTGTCCCTATTGGTGAGCTTAGACTGAGAACATGAATTAACAGGGATCATATTGTTGCCCTCAATAGGTGCAGGCTTTTGTTGAGACATAACTGCAGGGGATATATCATTTTGACTGGAACAGGAATTTAAGTCATTTAGCACACACGTGATTTGAGCACAAATAGGTTTGAACACTGCAGGATCATCAGTCTGACTGGAACCACAGCTGACCTGTTTTAATACTGGTATGGTTTGTGTAGAGAAGCTGGTGGTCCTGCTGGCTTTAGATTTTATCTCAAACAGTTCACCTTGAAGTTGTTGTTGTTGTTCTCTCAAACAGCAAACTTGACACAACAGGTCCTCTTTGTCTTGTACTAACTTGTAAAAACATTTCTCACAGCTACATGATTGAGCTCCAGGAAGCTCCATAATTGTTAACAATTGAAGTACTTAAAAAGACAGGATAAATAAATAAACTACAGATTGTTTACTGTGAATGAAATCTATCAAATATATCGTTTAGTACACTCCGAATTACAAGCGTCTAGTCCGTCATCCATAATTCAGCCGTCGTCCATTAGAGAATATCCGCGTCCATAATCCAAAGACCTATTCCATATTCCATATAACAGTATTAGCACCAAATTCAAAAAGACATTCATAGTATACATAAACATAGGCTTGTTTCCTGCAAGAGAGAAGCGGTCAACAGTTTTCAATGATGCCGGCAAGACATCATGATGTTCCAAAAATATCAAATCCGTATCGCTGATCAGGATTCTTAATCCATAATATTCGTTGTAAGGTCGTCATCTAAAGAATGATGTATCTCAGTCACGCTTTGATTGTGACTGTTCATATGAGTACCATGAGGATCTTGAAGTACATGGGTTCATACGGCCCCTAGCCCCGGGTTAAGCGGATTAGACACAAGTTACTAAACGTAGCGCCATAGATCTTGCACGCTACGTTCGTATTTTGCTGTCAGCATGCGATATGTATCGCCAAATTTGAGAAACTTTGAGTGGAGGCGTTTGGTGGAATAGCCCTGTTTTATAAGTTTCTGCAACAATGTTTTGTGACGTTGATTACAATCGTCACATTTAACACAGGATCTAGCAAATGCTACTAAGCGAGATATGTATACGCCATATGCAGGTCCCACTGGAATATGACTGTCCAGAAAGGGATACTAGTAGTTTACGATGTCAAAATTGTAATCATCTCTTTTGTCATAAAGTCGACGAGAGAGAATGCCCGCTTCATTTTTATAGAGATATAGATCTAAATATGATGTGCCTGTAGGGCTATCTGTAGTTTCCTTCAAATCCAGTGAAGGTGGATATATATCCTTCACTGTGTCATTTATATAGCGATTATCCACAGCGAGAAGATCGTCTATATAGCGTTTGGTGAATGAGAAGGAACGGGCTTTGAATGTATCGGTTTTTGAAAGCGCCTGCATATAGTCATATTCATAAGAGAACAGATACAGGTCAGCCAACAGGGGTGCACAATTAGTACCCAATGGAATACCTATATGCTGCTGATATATTGTGTTGCCAAATTTCACATAGATATTTTTATTGAGAAATTCACCCAACTCTATAAACAAAGAAACATCCCATGAATGATATCTCTTGTATGTAGTAGAGCTAAAGAACGCTTTATGGCTTCCGACATTAATATATCTACGATCAGTTTTCTTGAACACAGATATTATTAATGAACTTAGACGGTCAACAAGGTCCTGATGAGGGATTGTAGTATAGAGAGTCGAGAAATCCCATTTGGATACATGTCTGTACGGTATGTGACCTTTAGCATCAAGTTCTTCCGTAAGACATTTTGAGTTTTCCAATATCCACATACATTCTTAGTTCTTAGAAATAGTGGCGCAATACCTTTACCAAAATGCTTTTACCTCCTGAAGGGCCCTCGTCAATAGTGTTGAAAGAAACTTGGTGGTGCAGCTTCTAGAACCAGCTATGAATCTAGCTTTGTATGGTGATTTATGCATTTTGGGAGTCCAGTATAGTTTTGGTATGTCGTTATGATTGATTGGTAGACAAATACCTCTTTCCCTGAGAAACTTTTTGTGATTGTTAAATAAATCTTCCAGAGTAAATGCAGTTTGGGAGTAAGTAGACGTATTTGATGACGATATGTCTACACTCAATTCTTTAACCAGTACCTGGTAATAGTAATATTTACATATGAATATTATATTATTTGGAGCTTTGCCTGCTGGGACGATGACGAATTTACTCTGGAGATTTGCTAGAACTTCTTGCGAATTGAGGTTTCTCAGTACTTGTTTTGCTTGGGGAAGAGTACTTCTGTCAATATGGCGGATTGTTTCAACGACCTTGCTCTTGTTGAGGTCCAGCCAATCAGCGAGTACTGTAGGTTCAACTTTTTCTCGCTTAGACCAATCAATAACGTACTGTTCTAATGCAGACAGGGCTATCTTTTGGTCGGCCTTCATATTTATTCTTCTTGGCTCTCTATATTTAGGTCCTATCATCAGGAGTAATTTCAGATCCTTATCACTCACCACATCAAGGTCACCAGTCACAATATGTTTGCATGGTGTATAGATAAAGTTCGACGATTCACAATCACAACTATAGCCTCCTGACGTCTATAAGTTCCAGTCAAACTCCTTGACAGCATTGGAGTAATTGAATATTTTGGTGGCTATAGATTTAGTATACTTATACGAAATGCAAGAGGTTCTGTGAACTTAAGATTCGAGGTAAATTAATGATGTCCAGTCCTTTATCTAAGTAGTTGAGTTTCAAGAAAAGCCGATCTTGAGATGTTTCGATTATGTTCACTGGACGATACAACCGAAAATACGCTATATCTTGACATAATTTACTGATTTTTGGTGGTATTATATTTCCTGAAGACGCAGATTGTTGTATATCTTGCAACACCGATCGCTTGAAAGTGGAATCAGCCAGCCATGACGTCAACCCTTTTCTGCCCTTCTGTTACACTGATTGACGATGATTCCAAGCGTCAGACACTAACGATCGATACTCCGAGCACCGACCGTTTGGACTGACGTGGACTGCCCGGCTTTCTCGGCCGACCTGTGACGAACGTTTCACAACAGTTCTGTATGACGACATCATTTTGACGCCAACAAATGCTTTACGTTTTAGCTTTGTGACGTTAGTAGTATAGAAAGGACAAAACTTGCATATGACCTCTGTGACGTCACTTCCGGTTCCGGTCACGTGACCGGAAGTGATCTTCGACCTTACAGATGTCATATGCAAATTTTTGAGGACAACTGATCTAAATTTGCCCTTTTACTTGGAGCAGATCACGAAACCTGGCTATTAATACGAGGGGTCAACGAGCGTATCGCACGTCATTCTACGTGGATCGGCTTGTCTACGTGCCCCTTGTTTGACGTTACAAAGCTCATATGCAAATTTCCAAATTCATTGCGACCGAAGCAGCTCTTTCAAAGGTTAATTACAAAAGAACCAAATCACAATGTTATAATACAAAAAAGGTTTTATTTTCATTACAGAGAACACAACATATATAAAACAGTTATTTTCCCGTATTATAATATCAACGATAGGAGTCCAGTGGAATATCGGCGGTGTAAGTTAACCTTTACTTAAAGATGTAATCAGCCTCAAATCTGGGCTGAAATTGATATCTCTCAAACTCGGCGAAAGTGACATATGTTACAACAGGTACAAAATGAAACACATTTGACCACAAAAAACTAAACTTGTTTCCACCATTCACGAGAAAATAGAAGGAGTTGATCTCTAAAAATAAACAGCATGGCATGCCGTTTATTTTGCCACTGCCGTGTCAACAAGCGTATACACGTATGGTGCGTTCTACCAACGTACGCTATGCGACATCACCGAACCGTGGCACGAGCCATGACGTTATCCCATGGCTGCAGCTGTGCAGCATTCAAATTCGTGAGCGTCGCTACGCCACTCATACGTCACGCAGTGACGTCATTTTCCTCTCCGCGTACAATACACACTCAATGGCGAGACAGAAAAGCCGTCGAAGCGGGCAGAGTTACAAATTTCTCTGACAAGATATTCTTGCATTCGTTGTATATGAGGATCCCACAATCGTCAAATATAATACATATGATGCTTTGGTAATCTTCCCTGCTGAAAAAAACGCACAGGGGAGAGGTTACAAAATCCATCCATTTTGAGGCTGATTACATCTTTAAGCATTTAAGCATCACTCTAAATGTCCAGATATGATATATCCAGAACTACGCGCTTGGGGTTGAAGATGGTGAACGCATTTCGCTGCTGGGTGTAGGAGCCCATCTGGTTCTGGACGAAACGAAACCCTGGTTGGTCCCACTGGTACTGGTCCGGCTTTGTAGTACATCGAGGTACAGGGCTCGGGGCCTAGGGTGTAGGCCCAGCAAGAGTTATCTGCCGCTGAAAACGACTGTATATGTCCTTCATTTACTCTAATGTTGATATCCCAGAATGCACGTCATCAAGCATGGTACCCGACCATGTCGCCAGCTATATGTCCAGCATAAATGGCAATCTTTCTTTTCTCCACATGTCTTATACCGAGAACCAGAGACATGGGAATTGCAACAAATGAGTCGCTTGGAGCCGCTTAGGGTAATGTAGGGTGAGGGTATGGGGCTGCACATTGTGTTTAACAAGAAGTTCTCTTTCGCAAAGAATGGTTGTCCTAAAAAGGACCTTTGGATGATTTTAGAGTGTTTTCTCACCATGTAGGGAAAGGACTGACGTACGGTCCGGTTAATGTCGCGTAGTACCGGTACCCATGCCGATACATCCGTTTTGCCCCACCTCGACTTTCATGGTGCTCATATGAACAGTCACAATCAAAGCGTGACTGAGATACATCATTCCCTAGATGACGACTTTACAACGATTATTAAGGATTAAGAATACTGATCAGCGATACGGATTTTATATTTTTGGAACATCATGATGTCTTGTCGGCATCATTGAAAACTGTTGACCGCTTCTCTACTGCAGGAAACTAGCCTATGTTTATGTATACTATGATTGTCTTCTTGAACTTGGTGCCAATACTGTTACATGGAATATGGAATAGGTCTTTGAATTGTGGACGCGGATATTCTTTAATGGACGACAGCTGAATTATGAATGACGGACTAGACGCTTGTAATTCTATCAGTATCACATCTGGGCATTCCATCTTTGGTCGGACACCGGCCTTGAACATTCTCGTCGTCTTCCTGGTCTTCACCCGCATATCGAACTCTGAATACGACCTCTTGCATATCGCTCTAATCTGTAGTTTTTTTACTCCATCTGTTGCTCTTGTAACTTGCTATGGTCCTTCCTCGTCAAAAGTTTGTGCTAGAATGCCCGATCTTAACCTAGACCAAAACATGTACTTGGTCTGTGGGATGGTTTCATTGGCTCTCTATTTTACTGCAGTGCTCTTGCATTGCTTTGTTTTCTGAACATTGGTTGGTTCATTTGACCCCATCCTCGGCCATTGAGGGGCTACTTTCCCGGCCGGCTCATTGATTGGCCTATACCAGCTTGGTAAAAATAAGAATTCTACATTCATGTCCAAGCCTTTATAGTCACTTGTTTATGCTCGTAACCTATTGTACAGAATTTGAGCGATATGGAACACACACAAGATAGGGGTTTGTTTTTATTTAAGAACAACAAAAACAAAAAACAACAACGTGAGAACAACCACATGAGAACTGAAGCCGAGAACGAGGCTTCTACATTGAAATGGTTAGAACTTAAGCCCGACCGAGTTGCCGCTCGCGATGAAATCCTTTCGTTTGTTCCATCCCGTATTGTCGGTCTCCGTGCCCATGGGCTTGGGTGTGTCCCGATAGAACAAAGGGACTGTCAACTGAGATTTCTTAGCCTCTTGTCCACACGACAACATCGTTTCGATGTAGGCTCGATATGGGTACGTGTAGGTCAATGATGAGCCTGTCGCTGAGAAAAATATCCACCTGTTGAAACATAGAGTGCAGCCAGAGATTCGTCGGGCTCACCGTTGCAAGTTCGACGATTCTGGGGCCATCCCCATTGATGATCTTGGCTTTCACATACAAGTACGTATGGGTTAAATCCACATAGACCGTATCCGCATTGCTGATGGTAAACTCGATGGGCCCTGTTTCATTGATGATGAAGAGCGAGAGATACTCCACCCATAGTCCTTGTTCGGCTCTGGTCTGTGTGGGCGGGGTGGTCCACAAATCAAATTGACTTTTGATGAAGGGGTAGGACTAAGGACATGTTCACACAAAGATATCCCGAGTTTTCGATGTGCGTCTGCGATGGGACGGTCATCGACTGGTGCGCAGTCGCGGTGGTGCAAGTCTTTTTTTCCCCTCTGGTTCGTTGTGCTTTGGCGACCAAGACATCTCCTGCTTCTTTTGCTCGGCGTTTCAATGCTCCTCCGACGGGGACATTGCTAAACGCATCTCCCAGGGCTTGCATCCCACTTCGGACAGCTGTTTTCCGACCGCTTTTACCCACGCGTCACCAAGGGCAGGAACGTTTTGACCATGCTCCCGAGTACGTTCCCTAGCCCATGACATCGTTGGATGCGTGTATAGGCAAAGACAGGAAGGTCACCACCGGCCTGTTGGGTCTAATAGTCCATATAGCTGTGTGCATCGCACTCGTAAGGTACCTTCATAATACAACGTTGGGAGAGCATGCTTGTCGAAGATAAACTGTGACCACCAATTTCCCAATTTCGAATGCCAGCGGTTGACCGGTGTCATCCCTTATATCGATGGTAGTGGTACTGATGTCAGTTTGTCGTATCGGTAGACAGCTGAGTACCTGTTTAAAGCCCCGCGTGGCCTGATCTCCGTAGTCCACTTGCACTTTGGTTGCAGTCCATAGTAGAGCCACGGCATCTGAGATTAAACAGTAGGCAGGTTCATTATATGCTAAACAGCAACCGTGTTTTGAGAGAACCCCCATAGAACTATATATTTTCTGAAAGAGTAGGCTCTTGCCATGAAACCGAGACAGATGTAAGCCTCGATGACCGAAATCGAGGTCCCCATAAGCCCCACTGAACGGGCTCCAAACTTCAGGAAAATCCTCTAAATTTGGTCCAAAATAGGTCATATTCTCTCCCCATCACAGGAAAAACTTGACAATCGATTGTCATGAAACTCACCGACACAGTGCCCAGTTGAATGATCAACAAAAATTGGCAAAGAAAATTGGGTGTCGACCAGGCCGTTTTCAAACTCATTTTCCCATTGCAAAGTATACCATGTGCTCGCACGCTGAAAGAGGCCCCAATTGACAGCCATACTTTCGCACTTCCATCTACATATTGAGGCATGGGCCAATCTAACTGGCAAAATACCATGCACTGATTTGAAGCAAATCAACCAGTCAACTGAATGATATTACAAGTGTTAATAAACAATAAGCCAACAAAAATTCTCATGGGGTCAAACCTGGTGGAATATTAATTTCAAAGATTTTGAGGGGGACCAAAAATCCCCTTTGCAAAGGCAGAGCAGGGGCGCATCGATATCGCCGACAATGTGACCATCCACCACATTCGAATAGACAGATTCCATACAAGTCAGTCTTAAGATCCAGCATGGTGTTCCCCTGGAGCCGACCGTGCCCGACATAGTTATCCGTCTCCAGTGCACACAGCTCTTTTAACGTCTTGCTGAAACGTACGGTCACATTGGTCCGGAGGATGATCAGATACTTGTAGTTCTACACGTGGTACTCCATTTGGATCGTGTTCGCAAACGGGAAGATATTGATTCCTCCAGGGCTTGAGCTCTTGATGAGGTTACGCAACGACTGGATGAATATTTTGGGTGTATGGTACTGGCATTTGGGAAGAGTGAAATTATAGATGTTGCCTTGGTACACGACTCCATACCACACCGTATCATGTTGCACGTTGTACCACGTATACGGGTACTGGATATGCACTAGGTCAAACTCCCAACGTCCAGGGAGATATAAGGGATGTGGCAGCTGCGTGACGTACTGGGCTAAGCTGTTGTTGGGAAACACCGCAGCCGAGCTATTACTGGGTAGTGTGAGTTAAAACATGCTGACTGAGTTTTCCTGCTGCCGCTGTTGGTTTTAATAGTGTTCCCATGCCTTGCGAGTTTGTTCCCTGCCTCGTAATCGTCACGGTGACTTGCTACGTGTCGCGGCTTTGGAGTGGTGGGGTGTCCTGACCAGGGGTGGTGTTTTAAAGCATGTGAAAGGTTTCTGTAAGGAGCGTATCCGTTGTGGTGTTTTGGGTGGTGACTCAGGTTCCCACTCGGCTTTCCATGTCCGTAGGGGTCGAGTCTGTCGTTGTGACTTGCGGGGTGCATGTACCGGAGATTACTGTCCCATGTCACGCTGCATCTAGGCCCAGCGCTGGGGGTTCCTGACCAATTCCACAAACACACCCTCATATAAAATGCTCAGCAGGGTTAGCAGTGTCCCCACAAAACCTACTTGTGCTTTGCGCGTTTTTGGATACGCTGTGCTGAGGGGCAGCGGCTGTTTGTCCATAGCACCGTGTCCAAGGTCGAGCGTAGAATGAACGCTACCGGCTGTGGTTCTTGGCTTTATAGCCGTTTCATCTGGTTGTCCGGATCCCAGGAATTTGAGGAACTGGGTCATTGTTGTTATTTCACGAGATGCCCCGCCTTGCCTCGGCGTTGCTTGGTTTTCAGGATGGGGCTGTAATTAGTGCTCGTAAAAGTTCCTGGAAAGATCCTCCTGTTCATATACTCGCGGTCGACGGAATATGCGGCGTTTAATCACGAAGTGCTCATCGCTCCAGTTGGGGTGGTAACTTTTCTCGAACTTGCCCTTGACTTTACTGGTCCGCACAGGGTCCCCGACCTTGAACATCTCCTTCTATCGTGGTTGAGGATGCATGGGGTACAAGACACGCTGGACTTGGGCTTCGTTGCGCTTGGAAACGGTGATTGGTGCTTTCTGATTACTCCGGCGATAGGCTCGATTTTAACCCTCCACAAGTTATGGGGGGACATCGATGTACCCCTTGTATTCTTATAGGTAAAATATTTGTACATTCGCAGCCCCTCTTCGCACTTTGAACGTCCAATTGAACCTTTCCAGAACGAAAGCCTTTGTTTCGTTGTACGTGTGAAAGAAGAAGAACTTCTGGACTTTCAGAAACTATTAGAAGGGTCCACAAATCTATTCGGTGCCTTCATTGGTTTGCGAATACACTGGCTTGAGAGATGCGCTTGAACGCAGCCACGAGATTTTCCCCGGTTTTCGTCCGGATGGGTACCACCCGCGCATACTTTGACGTGATATCGATGCACGTCGAGATATACCGATTCCCATTGTTGTGTTTGGTAAAGGCGTTCATATCGACCAAATCGGCTTGCTATTGTGTATCTATACCACAAACGATGACCGGATCCGTGGAAAATGTCGTCAGGCAGCTCGATGTAATATATAGGAGTCTTCTTGTTTTAACCAATCTCGGACTTGGGCTCGTTCTACAGTCTAGGTATCTTGTCGCACGGAATGCATATGCCGAATTTCGGGAGAATCCGACAAAGCATTTGGAAGTTATCACTTGTAAAGAATTCAAACTGACATCCCCGTCACAAAGAACCAAAATCTATTTTGACCCAGTGGCGCCACCTTCAGGCAAATGTTGCTGTACTGCAATACCGACTGGCGTCTTGTCGCAAGGAATGCGTATGTCGAATTTCGGAAGAATCCAACAAAGCGTTAGGAAGTTATCGCTTGCGGAAAATTCGAACAGACATGCACGGACGTCCACGGACATCCACGAACATCCACGGACACAAAGAAGCAAGAACCATCTTAAAGTCCCCGGCCGCGTTGCGGCGGGGGATAATAAAGCATTACTTTCGATTCCTTCAGCTGTACGAAGCTTATTTTTTAACGTATTCAGAGAAAGTGAATTTCGAATGTTGACCGGAAGATTATTCCAATCTCTAATTGACTGAGGGAAGAAAGACTTACGAAACGATTTTGTCATCGCGTAAATAGTATTCAATTTTCAATTTTTGATCCTGGGATTGCAAAAACAAAAACGAAAATTGATATTTGACAGTCAATTTTCAATTTTCGTTTTTTGTTTTGCTTCACGCAAAAATGAAAATCAAATATTGAAAATTGCCTCGACTTGTCCGTTTCTCGTTTTTTAATTTTAACTTTGACATATCAATGTTAGGTTCGCACGTGGACGGGTTATGATGTCACTTCCGGTACGCCGAGTAGAATAGAAAACACAAATCGTGTCGTATAAGAGGTGTGGAACGTGAGAGGTATGTGGCCCACCAGGCCATCCTCGGAAGCCAGTGTATTGATCGATTTGTTAGGGTATCTATACATTGCCTTGGTTAGTTGCTCACGGTAGTTCTGGATAAAAAAAAAGATCAAGGGGTATCCTCTAAATCAAACCAATTATTGAACAGGCTCAGCTAGCTCATTACGACAATCCGCTAGCTGCAATGTCTGAGATGTGACATCGCTGGCATAACTTTGATGTCAGACTGAAATCGACGCCTTGGGATGCCGACATGCTAATTCAAAAAAACCTCTGGGGATGAAATGTTCGAGATTGAAGCAACGACTCCAGAACTCACTCGAATCATCAAAAATGTCCAGGTAAACCCTGTGCGAAGATTCACGATTTACCTGGACTTGTGAAGATGCACCAGACAGGTCTGGATAGGTGGCATCCCGCTGTTCTCATTGGTTATTGGCATTGAGGCCTGAGCCAAAAAGCGAACAGCATTCATGCACACAACCGCTATTTGTTATTGATTTGAAATATAGTAATTATAAAGATACCAACAAAGATGTAATACCAATAAGAGTAAGCATCGCGGTGATGGGCCGCGAAATCCGCATAAGCGGCCCGTAAACCACCATTTCAAACAAGTACACAATCGCCACGTTTGATGCCAGACGTCTGAATGCTTCAACGCTTCAGGTCCAATCTCCATTCTCTATTTTTGGGACCTGGATCGTTGGAGCGTTCAGATGCCCGTCAACGTTCAGCGTCAAAAACGCTTCAACGCTTCAAGTGCGGATGTCAAACGCATCGAAGCGGGAAGTTCCTTTGGGGGTTATGAATTAGGGTATCCACGTATTTATTATACTATCCTACTTTAATGAAACTACCGTGTGTATGCACCTCCGTTGTTCTCCATATAATGCATCACACCTGCTGCACGAATGCCTACTCACTTCTGCACATGCACAGTTGGCCCATTATAATCTAGGTCGAATGCCTGGCTCCAGGGATCTATAGTGTAATGAAACTCCCAAATCTTTCCCCCTACTGGTTTTCCATATTATGCTCCACACCTGCCTAAACAATCCGATTTGCGCTTTTCATACTACTCCGCGGACCGAAAGTGACATCCTAAGCCTTGCGCGTGCGCAGTTAACATTGACGCGTCAAAGTTAAAATCAAAAAACGAAAAACGGACAAATCGAGGCAATTTTCAATATTTGACTTTCATTTTTGCGCGAAGTAAAACGAAAAACGAAAATCGAAAATTGAACGTCAAATTTCAATTTTTGATTTTGAGAAACCGAAAACGAAAAACGAAAATTGAAAATTGACGGTCAAATTTCAATTTTTGATTTTGAGAAACCAAAAGCAAAAAAACGAAAATTGAATTGTGCAAGGTTACACGGACCCATCTGCAAATAAGTCTTCTTCACCTTCAAGATCGTCTACGATACCGTTTACATATATCAGATATAGGAAAGGTCCAAGTACTGATCCCCGAGGGACGCCAGCGTTTATGACGTAATACTTGGAAGATTTACCTTCGATAGTCACCCGTATTCTTCTATTAGCTAAATAACTTTCAAACCAGGACAGTAATTTTCCTTCTATTCCAATTGACTAAAGTTTGTGTATCAGACCTTTGTACCAGACCTTATCGAATGCCTTGCTAACATCAAGGAAGACCATATACATATCACTTCCGGCATCCAAACAACGATATGCTTCATGAACTATTTTAATTAACTGATTTATGGTGCCGTCACCTGGCTTGAATCCAGAGTTTTTTTTATGTCAGGATGTCATATAATTTTATGAATACTATCTTTTTAAATATCTTTGACATGCACGCAACAGTTCAACGAAATAGGTCTATAGTTTTCAACTGACTGTTTGCTGTATTTTTTGTGAACAGAACAAACATTTGCGTCTTTCCATTGTTCCGGGAATGTGCCGGTACCGAGAGAGGAATTAGAGAGTTCTGCTAATGGATGACACAATGCAGATCCAGCATATTTAAGTAGATAGTTACTTATACCATCTGGTCCACTTGTCTTCTTAACACTAATAGCATTTAAAAATGTTTCGACCTCAAAAGGCAAGACTTTAATATCGTTCAAAGGGGCATAGTTCGGGATGACAAGATGTGTGAGATATCGTTATGTTTCCTGGAAACGCTTGAGATTTAGTATGGCAAGTTTCAGCTTCCTAGCCGCGGGGGCAATGAAAATAACGAAGCTACTGTGGAGGTATTTGTTCTTTCAAGGATAACATTTCCCCTCAGCTATCGTTTGTGGAGCCAGCTGGCATCACAAGGCCCAGAGCAATGGACAGTCTTTCTGATATTTTTCTGTATGTCACAAGTGAAGCTTGTGCATAATTTAGTGCTTTGGTCCAGCCGGTCACGATTGTTTTGCTCATCCAGCCGACTAGCTGGTATGCTTCAATCATAGCCTTGTGTCTGCCTCAATCATGCTCCAGGTATGTCCAAAATGTACCCCAACCATGCTTCAGGCTATATCCCAACGATGACCAGACTATGCCGCAAGTATGCACCAGCCACGCCCCAGGTATGCCTCAAACATCTCCAGGCCATATCATTTAAATCCGAAATAAACAGACTCAAATTCATAGGTCTGAGAAAGCAGATTTTCAGAGATGTACATCCTGCCTATTATAAACAAGAATTGTCTTCATAAAATGTGCGACATAGTTTAAATGGGGAATGTGCAAAATGTTTATTCTGCATAATGAGTAGTCTTTGAAATATTTGATTGCGCATGAATAATTGGCAGAGCAGATTTTACTGGTGTAACCATTTGTCCCTACTAACCACCCTGTGTTTTCTTCCTCAACGGACAAGAAACTCTCAGTGTCAACGTGTGTAACTGTCACCAAAGATGGGGAGAATGAGGTCGCCCAGCCATGATATATAGCTATCGCGGTGATCTGGGATTTTTAATATCAGGTTCCTATGTGATGTCCACAATGTCCACAACCCCATTCACCACAAAAGACAATAAAATAAGTAAGAAAAAAGATGTGGTTAATGTGTCACGCAGTCAAGTCTAGTCGGTCTGATTCTACTATTGTCAGTCTTGATTGATGGGCCTGTTATTGTAAATAGGGCCGTACAGCACTGCCATTGGTTCCAGTGGTGTTC
Organism: Hanleya hanleyi; assembly: GCA_036873755.1. Taxonomy (NCBI): domain Eukaryota; kingdom Metazoa; phylum Mollusca; class Polyplacophora; order Lepidopleurida; family Hanleyidae; genus Hanleya; species Hanleya hanleyi. The sequence goes on along the minus strand of JAVTVY010001496.1, from coordinate 6,575 downwards.
AAAGAGAAATGGCTTGAAAACAAATCGCGGTGGCTATGCTCATACGCTAGGGGTTTGTCTTTCCGCAGGTCATATATAATCTGATGTGTTCTGACCCGACTAATGCCTGGATATTTGAACTGGAATTGCTTTCAACGTTATTTCGGGATTTTCTTTAATATATAACAGAGATATATTCTCTCATCAGGGGCCGTTCTTCATGACAAAATACCGTGCACTCAATTATTTATTTGATTTACAGAACTGCAGCTTTTTGATCTTCTGTAAATACAGCAATTCAGATTTCCGTGGCAGCAATTACGTACCGGTGCCGTACAAGTATAACATGGTTTCGTGAGTGGTTTTCAAAGGCTGTTTTGGTAATAATTGCTCGCGACGCCAGTATGAATGGTTTTATGTATGAAAATTCCACGCACCGAAGTAACAGGAAGGCCATGAAAGGCGGCAACAGCTGATTTTCACCAGCCCATTTGCCCTTTGCTTCATTTACCCAAGAGCAAAGTCAAATTCTTTTTCTGAATCGAAAAGTAGGATAAGGTGATGCGTATTTACCACATATTTACACCATCTATCAATAGTTAAAAACCTGCCCCATGTTGTAGGTATAGGCAGGACAGAAATTGTAAAAACCAAAAATTTATTCCAGGAGTCGCACGTCAATGTAAATGTTTTGTCTAAGGATTAACGACAAATATATCAGGAGTTAGCCTCAAAATATATTTTTCCTATTTTGTAGATTTCCTGTTTCGGTGGCCAGTGACACAAAAGAGACACGACGGGGTTATCCATCAATACTGATAGGGAATCTTCTGCCTAGTCTCCGTGGATATTTGACTATCTGTACAAGGCTGATATCAAAAATAGTTGTTTATGCATTTATTTATACATAATTAATATGCTTTGAAAAATCATTATAAAATTATTTTTGGAGCAGAAAATAATTTTTGGGATATTTGGGGAATTGATAAAAAATGTATTTTCAAGATATTTTTTATGTATTTTCAAAATACATTATTGATGTATTTTCAGAATGCATTTTTTTGTATTCGAGGAAATTGATAATAAATGCATTTATCAATATGTGGGATCACAAATATCAAAGATACCCATCAGTCCAAGAAGATAAATAAAAGATAAATAAATCCTCTTAGCTGTCATACACAGTAAAAGATTTCCTGATTTCAGATCTTGATCTGCATGACTGCCTCATAACAAATTACATGAGGTAAGCTTTGCGCACTTCAAGTCTTTATTGTATGTATATATTACATCTTTCTGTAAACCAACATGAACCCGGATCAGTCTTACAAGACTCTCCATTGAATGTAGTATTTAGGATCATGAAATGAGTCTGTAATTTGAAATACACTTTCAAGCATGTGAAGCAGGCAGGAAAATGTGTCCTCACAGTTGAGTATACTGGGAATATCTGCTTGTGTGCAACATTTGGGTTGATAAAATTTCAAGCTGTAACTTTGAGATTTAACATTTAAGGAAGTAGGAAATATAATAAATTCTAAAGTAAAGTCATTGAATGATGTTCCCTGTAGAGTCAAAACTGCTAGTAGTAGGTCTTTGGTGATTAATTTGTCGATCCTGTTAAATTTCCAATCATCAACTGATCATGTTCAATCAGAATGTTGTGGTTATCAGGTATACTGGACCGAAATACACACACTTTTTAGTTGTTGCACTAAACGGCCATGTTGGTTTTCTGGAGGAGGCAACCTGTTGGTATCCTGATTGACAGCAGAAATTGTCATCATGGAGAGATGTTGATAGCGCTGTTTTCACAAGTATATGCATGTATCAGAGGTTTCTGATGAATTTTCCCTCAGCAGCTAGGATTCATCCTCATTTCTCATGTAGTATGAACAGGAAAGGGTCTGGATTTTCAAAATGTCTTGCTCTTGTTCTGTATTTACATGTAGTCACATCGCCTGGTATTGCCAGCTGAAAGATAAATAGACGTCTTAGGTGACACAAGACAAAATATGAGCAGTTTATTAGCACATGAACAACATGGTTGGTGATAAAACATCCATAGATATATTTTTGAAGATGGATCGGCATCGCCTTGGTTGGTATTATACATTATTCAGATTATATATATTTACCATTTTTGGCATATTCTATTATGAAGCGTACAGAAATCTGCCATATTTCATCTGTCAGGAGAAATTGACATTAGCAGCATTTAAAAATGAAGATAAACAAAGAAAAACAAAATGTATAGCTGTTAAACCATTATACGCTTTTCGTCATCTGATTACTACTGACTCATCAATCTAGTAAAAATTCAGGGCACATGGGAATAATGAGAGATGAGAGTAAAATAAAAAATAGCCCAATGGGCTCCAATACCCCTCGGCTACTAGTTATTGTCTACACTTAGGCCTATTAAAAGTAATTCTGTGTGATTGGCATGTTCCCAGAGATTATAGGAAGCGAATAGAAAAAAATACAACATGCTTATCTATGGCATATAAAAAAATGTGGTGTGAATTTTCTGTGTTTTTTGATGATGGGCGCTTATACGTGGAATTCATTATTTTATGGCAAGCCAAAGTGCTTTTTATTCAAGAATTTCCGATATCGGAATTGAAATTTCCGATATCAGAATTAAAATTCCTGATATGGAAAATTCTATTTCCGATATCGAAAATTGAATTTCCGATATGGGAAATTTTATTCTCGATATCGAAAATTCGGAATAAAACGCACTTTTGGCCTGCCATATTATTTGGATGATCCAAAATAATTTGTGTGGAATTTTAAAATCTTCAAATCGATACACTGGTATTTAGTTGTTCTTATGGAACATTATCCACTATTATAAAGATATGTCGACTAGTTTGATTCAGCACACTCTACCAGTTAAGGCACATGGGAACTATGCTATAGGCCTCTACAGTCTTGCCCTTTTGTACCCCCCCCCCCACTCAACAACCCATGACTAGGATGACGTTCTTTTTTTACGATCGAGTGAGACCGTAGCCAAAACTGCAGTGGGAGGCTAGGGTAATTTTTGATAATCTGTATATTCGTCACTTGACTGCCTGGTGTTCCTGAAATCTTTGTTCAAATTGAATACATTATGAATGGCTGGCACCCAGAGTCGAGGGGATTTCAGATGCGCAGCTTCATATTTATGTGAAAGTTTGCCCGTTTATGGTGTAACAGATGATATCTGGGATGAATAATATATGTATTTTTAAGAAATATAATTTATTGATTGAATATTTACATATATCTTATTAATTTCTGATAAAAAAATTGCATTTACTAATAGCTTTAAAAGATATTTTGAAAAATTGATTTTGATGAGATGTTTAAAAATATATTTTAAATATATATTTGTCAAAATGCCTTAAAGTATTTTCAAAAACAGTTTAAAAATCTATTTACTGAAATATACATATATTTTAAAATCCATCAAAAATATTTTATCAAACATTGATTAAAACTATATTCACACAAATTTATTTTTCAAGAAATCCTTGATAACGAGTTTTCGAAAACACATAAAAAATTATTTACTTAAAAATACATAAAAAATATATTTTAAAATCAATAAAAAATAAATTATTAATATTCATTAAAACTATATTCACACAAATATATTTTTAATCTATTTTTTTTTAAATCCTTGGTTATGTATTTCCGAAAATATAAAGAAAAAAAATATAAAATATATTTTTGTATACATAAAAAATGTATTCTGAATTATTCATTATAAATGTATTCAGAGAAATATATTATAAATCGATTTTCATCGAGAATCATTTTTTATGTATTTGGCAAATACATAGAAAATTATTTTTGACAAAAAATCATTTCAAAATTATTTTTGAAAGCAGCCTTGTACCTCCAGCTTCAAAATTGAAATTTATTTACACCCTGGTCACATTCGTGACATGAGCTATGTATTACATTTGTTATTAGAGGTGGCATAGACCGCGCTTATAAAATAATAATATAGCCTCAACATTCTGTTCAGGCGAAAATCATCCTGGCCTTATCAGATTGATTGTCCAAAAATGGCCAGGTTTCCTTCCTATGTGCCTTTAAGTTACAGGTCCTGACTTTATTCCGGTACAGTGGAATTTTATAGAGATATTTTAACATTCACATACGCCACTATGAATTCTGGCAATGTACGTTTAATGTCACACAGAAAAACTTTTGTTTCCAACGATCTGTCAAATCTCGCATTCGATGGCATGAAATAGATCATGTTTATAATGACAGACGAAATGCTTTCAATTTCATCAGCCAGGATTTCTAGGTGATGCCAACCTTCACTAGACGACGATACTCAAAAACGAATCCTTAGTACTTCTCCTGTTCCACCTAAGTGAATTAAAAAAAATATAATTCAAACAACCATCTCCTTTATCGTACCGATTCCGCTTTTCCATTTATAAGTTACGCAGACCACATGTAGGGTGTTCTAAATGAGCCCAGTAGTATACAAGGCGTAAATTCGCGCGATAGCGCGTCAGTGCGCATGCGCAGAACCTGGGATGACGTCACAATTGGGTGTGTGCGCATGCGCATGTGTGGTGTGTGGGTGGTGGGTACCGATGTGGGTGGTGGGTACGTTGTGGGTGGTGGGTGGTGGGTACGTAGTGGGTGGTGGGTGGTGGGTACCCATGTGGGTGGTGGGTACCACCCTGTGGGTGGTGGGTGCTGTGTTTAACATGGCGGTGTGTGTGTGGGTGTGGGTGGTGGGTACCAAATGTGGGTGGTGGGTACGTTGTGGGTGTGGGTGGTGGGTACCCATGTGGGTGGTGGGTACGTTGTGGGTGGTGGGTGGTGGGTACCAAATGTGGGTGGTGGGTACCCAATGTGGGTGGTGGGTACTGCGGCGTGTGTGTGTGTGTGTGTGTGGGTGGTGGGCCCCAGATGTGGGTGGTGGGTACAAATGTGGGTGGTGGGTACATGTGGGTGGTGGGTACAAATGTGGGTGGTGGGTACCAATGTGGGTGGTGGGACCAAGATGTGGGTGGTGGGTATAAATGTGGGTGGTGGGTGCATGACAAGATGGCGGCCTATGTGTGGGTGGTGTGAGTGAGTGCAAGAATGTATTCATCCGCGGTGATGCAGTCATGTCTGGCGGTGATTCGGTCTCGGGAAAAAGCTTTCCGCGGAGAAAAAGTAGTCCCTAGATAAAATGGTCCGATGGGGTCGAGTGAGGTATCAAAGTGAAGCTTAGGTGAGGGGGCATCTAATGGGCTGGGTGTGGGATTGAAATATCGGCATTGTGCGCATGCGCGGTGGCCGAAGGGTATGAAAATAGCCTTTTTGGAGCTAGGAGATTGACTACTGGTCCAGTGGGGTCGAGTGAGGTATCAATGTGAAGCATTCATGAAGGGGCATCTAATGGACCGGTCTGCGTGAATCGGGCGTGACCTGGGACTATGGGATGCATATACTCACTTGGTTCTGGGTATTTGTCATCACGGGGAGGTCACGTGATCAGTTCAAGGTCATATCCATTTTTTTTCCATCACGGTTGTGCGCAGGTGTATGACGTCACTTCCGGTCTGCGTGAATCGGGCGTGACCTGGAAAAAGGATTGATCTGTAATCTGTGTTGTTGTTGTTGTTGTTGTTGTTGCTCCTTTTTTTTTGGACTAACCCATCAGAATAGTACGTATCACGGACTACACCCGTAGAGCTACATCTGGTCTATAAAACACGTCCCTCTGGATCCCACACCTTCATTTCTACAGAGCCATGGCGGAGATCCAGCCCCATGCGACTCGCATTTTACAGTATGCCACCGTGGTGAATTCATTCACGGGTTACCGAGCAGTGGTCCGGTCCATGTTTGCAGATGGCGACGACAACGAGGGACGACGGCAGATCCTGAACGAGTTCACAGAAGCGGTCCTCCACAGATTTGGAGCTAGGGGAGCTCCTAATGGTCCAATGGGGTCGAGTGAGGTATCAACAGATACCCCTTCACGTCAGCTTCAACTTGATACCTCACTCGGTCCCATCGGGCCACTAGGGGCTCTCCTAGCTCCAAAAAGGCTATTTTCATGCCCTTCGGCCTCCGCGCATGCGCAGAATCACCCTAATTCAATCCCACACCCAGTCCATCAGATGCTCCTTCACGTCACCTTCAATTTGATACCTCACTCGACCCACTACCTGCAAAATAAAAAAAAAAAAAAATAAAAAAATCAAGGTGGATATCCACCTTCAAAATAGCTTTTTTTTGAGCTAGGCGAGCCCCTAATGGTCCAATGGGGTCGAGTGAGGTATCAACAGATACCCCTTCACGTCAGCTTCAATTTGATACCTCACTCGGTCCCATCGGGCCACTAGGGGCTCTCCTAGCTCCAAAAAGGCTATTTTCATAAATGAAGGTCGATATCGACCTTCAAAATAGCCTTTTTGGAGCTAGGGGAGCCCCTAATGGTCCAATGGGGTCGAGTGAGGTATCAACAGATACCCCTTCACGTCAGCTTCAATTTGATACCTCACTCGACCCACTACCTCCAAAAAAAAAAAAAAAAAATGAAGGTGCATATCGACCTTCAAAATAGCCTTTTTGGAGCTAGG
>JAVTVY010001495.1:0-35458 GCA_036873755.1 Hanleya hanleyi | reverse complement strand
AGGGTGCAGTCTACAGAAGGGCCATGGCATCTGAAATTAAACAGTAGGCAGGTTCATTTTATGCTAAACAGCAACCGTGTTATTAGAGAACCCCATAGAACTATATATTTTCTGAAAGAGTAGGCTCTTGACATAAAGCCGAGACAGATGTAAGCCTTGTTGACGAAAATCAGGGTCCCCATAACCCATACTGAACTTGCTTCAAACTTCAGGAAAATCCTCTAAAATTGGCCCAAAATGGGTAATATTCCCCCTCCACCAAAGAAAAAACTTGACAATCGATTGTCCTGAAACTCACCGACAGTGTGCCCAGTCCAATGACCAACAAAAATTGGCAAAGAAAATAGGGTCTCGTCCAGGCGGTTTTCAAGCTCAATTTTACACCGTAAAGTATGCCATGTGCTCGTAAGCTGAAAATGGCCCCAATTCACAGCCACACTTTCACACTTCCATCTGCATAGTGAGGCATGGGCCAATCCTACTGGCAATATACCATGTACTGATTTGAAGCAAATCAACCAGTCAACTGAATGATATCACAAATATCAATAAACAAAAAGCCAACAAAAATTCTCATGGGGTCAAACCTGGTGGAATTTTAATTTCAAAGAATTTGAGGGGGACCAAAAATCCGCAACTGTGGACTGAGCCCTTTATTCATGCGAAACACAAACAAAAATCAATAACATAAACTCGTTAGCAGCAAGATATTCAATAATTAGACCAAATAAAGAACCATGAGATAGAACAGAATATGGTTTGTATAACGCCATGCTGGCAAATATCGTTGGCTGAACGGTGTTTTACCTATAAGCTTTTAAAAGTGAGCTACTTTCGGCTTTTTCGTGAAAACCTATGCTAAGGTATAGGTTGAAAATGCAAATTGAACCCTCATTTTTAAATCAAATTGGAAGCAAGTAAAACATTTTCCATGGGAAAATAAAATAGCACATCGTATGGATATACTATTCGAAATTAACTTAATATGCTGGCAAATGTTGTCACCCGAACAGAAATGCTTGATTTTCAGCTTCGAAAAGCATGGTCCTATCTAATCTAGGTTAAATTTCGCAGGCCTTGTTGAGCAGTGGAGTCTGTCTGCGCCTGACAGAGTTGTCTTCCCTTACCAATGAAAGTTGGACATGAGTGGTCTTCGAGACCAATCAAGTCATGGGTGAGTGCTTGTAAAAGTAGGAATTGGTTTGAAAATATAAAATCTGGAAGCGCGGACTTATGGATAAAATATGGAAAATCTCTATCAAGTGAGTCTTGGTACGGTAATAGCGACCCCCAGCGGAACGTGGCCTGCCGCGAGGTATAGGGTGGGTTAGCGGGTGTATGTAAAATTAGGATTTTTCCCGGAGTTATAAAAAGCGTAACACTGACTTTACACCTAAACCATGGGGAATAATCCTGGGAAGCGTGTATGGGTTATCTACAGTGGTGTATTTAAAATTAGGATTTATCCCGAAAATATAAAAAGCGAAACACGGACTTTACACCCCTATGGTGGGCATATGCGAGCCGTTCTACATATTTACGTATATGTAGAATGATAATAGGGGTGAGGTAGACTCTATGCGGAAGGAGAGGGAGACGACTAATTAAGCACACGGTTGTTTGTTCACACACACACACCCCTATGCCTCACAGATGTAGCCATGCTAAGCACTATCCTGAAAAAGAACAACAACAACAATCGTTTTAGTATTCCCTCACACCCGCGCTGGAGGAGCCGCTATGGCTGTGTTTACAATTCAAGAATGCTCTTGTCTAATCAGAAGCCGTCCCTTGAGAAAATTCAATCTTGGGCCATGATCGTTCATGGCCTAAGCATCGTTAGGCAATCCAGGATACGTTGAAACTTTGAAGAAACAGCATTTTGATCGCATTTTCAAGGGCCTCGATTGGTTGTAACCCCATATCCTCCTCCAAGTGACGCTTGGTCTTCATGATGGACCGATGCGTGGGATCGCCCTTCATTTCAAGTGACACGAGCTCGCAGCTCCCAACTATACCATCTCCAAGCTTCGAGCTCCTTCTGAGCTCCGAGTGACCCCCAAGCTTCGAGCTGCTCCCGAGCTCCGAGCTTCCAACTGCCCCGTCCTCAAGCTCCTAACACCGAGCTCTGAACTGTCCCATCTCCGAGCTCCGAGCTCTTACATATAATCACGACATACATCGGTGAAAGTTCCATTATACGCCCAGTGTCCGGGAGACGAGAGCCATGGTTTATACCTATTCCATGTGTTCAAAGTCATTTTCCACGCCATTTACTCTACGTAGATATTTGCTTTCCATACATAAAAATCGTTCAGAGCGAAGCTATCTCGAAGCAGAGCGAAGCTATCGCGAAGCAGATCGGAGTCCAGATAACGTGCAAGTTCAACGTACGCGCGAAGAACGATCGACACCTACGTTACAGACGAGCGTATTAAAGCATCACTATACGATGACGGCGAGAGTCCCTACGGGATGTGAGAAAACGTGCTGGGTGATGAAATTCTTAGAGGAAGGGCCCATCAGTTTGGGGCTACAGCCAGTGGCAGCCCGCGTACGAAACTACAAGGTTACAGAATGTGAGCTTCGCCCCAGGGATTCCTCACGATATCGATCAAGCGTATCTGATACGTGTGCGGCCAAGGACAATTCAAACATCGCCGACTTGTTTACCAAAGGATCCCATGATCGAATCTGTCCGTCATCTATTTGACCCAGAATCTTTTCCTCGATGAAAGGCGTCCAGAGAAATTGCTTTGAACTGCCAATATTTCGTGTTGTTTTCCAATTTTATCGACAAAGCGCAAATCCGTGTGCTTGTTAGTAGAATTTATCCTCAAAACATCGACCATTTCATGGGTCCTGGTAACCTTGGATGGACAGAGAGAATTGAATTGTAAGCACACCCAAAGCGGTTCCCCCAGCGTGGGTGTGCTGTGCTTGACGGGATACTAAAATGATTGGATTGTCATCATTGTTGTTGTTGTTCTTTGTTCAGAAGAGTGTTCAGCATGGACTACCTCTGTGAGGCATATGTGGATGTGTGTGTGTGAGTGTGTGTGTGTGTGTACGTGTGTATGTCTGTGTGTATGTGTCTGTGTGTATGTGTGCGTCTGTGTGTATGTGTGCGTGTGCGTGTGTGTGTGTGTGTATGTGTGCGTGTGTGTATGCGTGTATGTGTGGGTGTGTGTATGCGTCTGTGTGTATGCGTGTGTGTGTGTGTATGCGTGTGTGTGTGTGTGTGTGCGTGAGTACGCGTGTGTGTGTGTGTGTGTATGCATGTGTGTGTGTATGCGTCTTGGTGTGTATGCATGTGTGTGTATGCGTCTGTGTGTGCTTGCAAGTCTGTGTGATTGCGTGTGTGTACGCGTGTGCGTATATGCGTCTGTGTATGCGTGTGCGTGTGCGTGCATATGCGTGTGTGTGTGTATGCATGTATGCGGCTGTGTGTATGCGTTGGTGTGTATGCATCTGTGTGTGTGTGTGTGTGCTTGCGTGTTTGTGCACGCATGGGCGTGTATGTGTATATATGTATGTATGTATACGCATACACACACGCACGCACGCACACATACATACACATACACACACACACACACACGTGTAAAGGCTCCCAACTGGGGACTTCTGACTGTACACCTACAACTGGGGACTCTATGTCAGTATGTCGGCACCTCTTCCCACTTCCCTTATATGTGTTGTAATTTCATCAGTTATTTTTTGTTATAATCATCTTCCAATGACTATAAGGATGAGTGTCAGTTGTTCGAAAAATCCCCAATCATGACATGTGAATTTTTACAATATAATTGAATACCGGACACACTTCACAAACATACTCACAACTGAGAACTTCACACACCAGTCGTATACACAAAACACGTTGAAACTACCAACTGGGGACTTTGCAATTTCGGGCTTTTTTGGGTCAGATAACCATCTGAAGCCATATTAAATAAAGATACAACTGAGGACTTGGGTTCAGGTCCCTAGTTGTCAATAAGGTCCTCACTTGTAAGGTGTGTATTGACACTCAAGTCCCCACTTGGAAGGAAAGACACACCCATACACACACACACACAGATGCATACTCACAGGCGCATACATGCATACACACACAATATGACTGACTATTCACATGCAGGACAGGAGAGCTTCTGGACCTGGGCCTGATAGAAGTCCGGGATGGCGGTACATTCGTGAACATCCGGGCACTTTTACATCCGGGACTTTTACATCCGGGTACATCCGGGTTCTTGTATATCCCTGACTGTAGAACATCCAGGTACTCCTATGTTGGCCTATAAGAGCCAGAATTTTTACGGCATTCATCATTTCCAGATCCACAGCCGATATGTTTTCTTGCACAACTTGCTCGAAGCGCTTTCATCGCCTGGACAGTTTGCGTTGTCACACACGTGCACGCCACGAAGTACCCATGCATACATGTGCGGATTGTGATATAGTCTTTAAGCATCCCAGTCAATTGAGACGTCACCGAAATGTCATACACGGATCACGCTCGCCACTCTCGAGACTGGATATTTTAGTTTCTATGGGAATGCATCTGAGAATAGAAGAACCCATGGAGATCGATTCGCCGCCGCAAATTGAAGAGCCGAAGGAGATTGATCTCAGTGTTGAATGAGAGAAGTAAGAGCTTCGAGCTTCAGTATCATGGATTGCCCGAAGACGTTTAGGTTACACTGAACGAAGACTAAACTTTCTGAAATGATGGCTTCAGATTGGTCGATAGGACGGTCACCTTGCCTCTAACTATAAATACGGAAACACGCATGTTAGATGTACATTTCTCACAACCTGAACCAGACCCGATCAAATGGAAAAGCCAGCCAATCCCAAGGCAGATGAGCAATCGCTGAAGATTGACGAAAAGGTGCCGGTTCCCGCTCGATTCCGCAAAAGAGTTACCAAACGATACCCGCCCATAACTATGGAAAAGATTGATGATTTCTTCAGTGTGGGTTACAGCTCAACCAGGGGAGAGCCCGGAGATCTCTACCATCGCCAGCGATGCCTGACCTGCCTTGAAGGTGTACCCTTGGCCGGGTATGATCTTTGCACGAGGAGAGAGGAGATTTTCCAGTGGGCGAAGTGAATTGAACATCCGGGCATTTTTACATCCGGGCTCTTTTACATCCGAGGACTTTTACATCCGGGTTCTTGTACATACGGGTTCTTATCGCTGAGGCGTCTCTACAGCCCGTGCTGGACCAAGTGGACCAATTGGATGTCTTGGGATGGGCCTATGAACAGCGCCCCAACTTCCAATGGGTCGTAGAGAGGTTGACCAATGTTACGTTCTTCGTGACCAAATTACGGAATCTTCCCATCGGGTGAATGTATTCACCCATGCACTGATAAATACTCAGAATACACAAACAACTATTTGAGGATATGGTGACTCAACGGTATCCTGGCCTGCCTGACGACGATTAGAACAAACGGTTCAGAGCGAACATGGCCGAAGATGAAACTTTCTGAAATGGCGACTTCTGATTGGACAAGAATACATCTAACGGACAGGAACGAATACGACAGATGCAAATGGTGGCCTCTGATTGGACAAGAGTCTTCTAGAATTGTAAACATACCCATCGCCACTCCCCCAGCTTGGGTATGATGTACTGGAGGGGAAAATAAAATGGTTGACCTGTCATCCTTGTTGTTGTTGTTCTCTCACCGGTCTACATGCGACATTGTAAAGAGTACATGTTCATTGAGAGAGAGAGAGAATTAAAGTAAAATTAAATTAAACATGAAAGTAGAATTAAACATGGATTTGAACAGAGTATGTATACATGGACGTGAACAGAGTACATGTAGAATGACATGCACAGAGTACATGTAGATGGACAAGGAACATGTATATTGACAGTATATGTACATGAACAGATTACATGTACAGGCACATAGTACATGTGCATGGATATGCTCAGAATACATGGACATGCGCAGAGTACATGTATTCGGTGCTTGGTGGCGTACGCTATGCCCTACGGGCTATAGGGTACAGGGTACACCACATGAGCGTGCGCCTGCATACGGCGACACACAGATGCATACACACACACACACGCACACACACACACATGCACACACACACATACGCGAATACACTCATTGCGCATTGCGCCGACAGGTCAATAGGGCTCGAAATAAGCTTTTATACTACTAATCCATCCTTCACTGCCCCAAAATGCCCACTTTCGCTACCATTCGTAGTGATGACGTCACCGATGACGCAACAGATGACGCGGACATCCCTCAAATCGTTGTCTATACCCCGAGAGCTACAAAATGACACCTCCCACGACGCATTCGGACCAAGGATGGTCCCTCTCTACCCCAAATACCTTCCTTCACTGCCCCAAAATGTCCACTTTCGCTACTACTCCTACTGATGACGTCACAGATGACGCGGACATCCCTCAAATCGGGATGTACACCCCGAGAGCTACAAAATGACACCTCCCAGGACGCATTCGGACCAAGGATGGTCCATCTCTAATCCAAATACCTTCCTTCACTTCCCCGAAATGTTCGCTTTGGCCATTACTTCTAATGATGACGTCACCGATGACGTCACAGATGACGTGAACATCCCTCAAATCGGGATGTACACCCCGAGAGCTACAACATGACACCTCCCAGGACGCATTCGGACCAAGGATGGTCCATCTCGACACCAAATACCTTCCTGCATTGCCCCAAAATGGCCACTTTACTTACTACAACCAACTGCGCATGCGCAGATTAACGCCACTTGCATTTAAAAACACGCCATTCTGACTCTACAAGCTTCACTTTGATACCTCCCACGACCCATTCGGACCCATAGCGGTCCATCTCTACCCCAAACACACTCCCACATACCCCCCAAAATGCCTGCTTTCTATACTACGGCCAGACTCCCCATGCGCAGAATATTGAAAACGGACGAACTATTAGTCCAATCGGATACTCCTCCACGAGAGCTTCAAAATAAGACCTCACACGACACCATAGGCTCATTAGGGGCTCACCTAGAACCCAAAACGTCCACCCAGTATGGGTCTATACCCCCATAGCCAGTATGGGGCTATATGAGCCTACCCAGGCCTCGGTGAACTTTTTCGAAAAATTTCACCGTTTCGCTCGGGGACCCTTCCCATCGTGTTCTAAATGACGAGACGTGAAAAACAAATCCAAACAACCCATATCACAATGAGCGTGTGTGAATTTCCCAGGTTGGATCTATATCCTCATATAGCCAGTATGGGACTATATGGGCTATATGGTACTTTTTTCAAAAATTTCAACGTTGCGCTCCTTGACCCTTCCCATCGTGTTCTAAATGACGAGACGTGAAAAACAAATCCAAACAACCCATATCACAATGAACGTGTGGAGCTATACCCATAAAGGCATTTCCCCGTATATTGTATATTGTACGAGTCCGTGTTCCGTTTTTTATAGTTTCGGGAAAAGATCCTAATTTTACATACACCCACCCATGACTGGATGCCCCTTCACGAATGCTTCACTTTGATACCTCACTCGACCCAATCGGACCATGCAGCGTATTTGAATTCTGGGGACTACTTTTTCTCCGCGTAAGCTTTCTCCCGCGACCGCATCACCACCAGACTACATCACCGCGGAAGAATACACACCCAGGGGCCCTTTTCCGGAACTATGGTGAACCGGAGTTAACTCCCCCTAGAAAGGTAACAATTGGAACTCTTCTGTGTTGGAGGTAGTTTCCCCCATCGATCACATGATCGTCACGTGACCAAGTTCCACCTCAAATTTTACCCGGGGGAACAAATACTGAGGTCAACCTGGCTTTAAAATGGTACACTATACTACTTATATATATTGTATATCATTTGATACGATAAGTTGTATATGGTTCAAATGCTCTCCCAATCAGGGCGTTTCATATCTCCCAATCAGAGCGTTTCGCCATCTGATTGCTCTCGCTGTGTGGGCATTCCCAATCGCCGCGGAACAGGAAGTATTTTTGTGTTTATTATGACAAAAAAGACCGCTGAAATGGCTTCTACTAAAGCGAAACCCATTATTCTTGCCATATAGATGAAACAGCACGTGTAAAATTACAGATAATGGATTTTACTGATAGTTATTGAGCAGTCTGTGATTTTATCCTATCGTGACCTGGCAAACAGTGCCAAATATCCCGGCGTAAATATGATCTGATCACCCATGAAACGTGCATCCTCATCCTCCCCGAACACTCCTGGGTACTCTGAAAGAGTTAATTTGTATGCATACCGTGAGAAATAAGTCTTTATGAGTGATTCTCACCGTCGCTTCTGCGAACCATCTTGTACATCATCCATGCTGTCTCTCCAAGAGATCAGACATAAGGAATCTCCCCAAAGTATTTTCTATAAAGCTATTAAAAGTGAGTTTTAATTTTAAAGTTATCTTACTTTTATACCAGACAACCTATCCAAATTACTACTTAAACTTAGAGCCATTTGTCAAAGACTTCCGAAAGAAACGGGCAGATAAACCAAACAACGTATTTGACATATATTTATTCTCTGTCGATTTAGTAGGAAACTAATAGCATTATATTACGAAATGTAGTGAATTGGAAGAGGAAGGCAAAGAGACTCTTATTATGTTATATATTCATGAGTTCAAAAAATCTGTAGGCTACACTCATCTGAACAGCCAAAAACGTTTCGATCAAGCCATGATCAGGCGATGTAGAATCGGCCATACACGATTAACCCACGAACATTTACTAAAAAGAGAGCCAGTCCAAATGTGTATTCTATGCCAGGAAGATCTCAAGGTGAAACATATTCTTATCGACTGTATGTATAAATTTTAAGATTGTAAGAGATTCTTTTTATCGAGCTACTACTTTAGAAGATATTTTTGGTCGGGGGAGGGAGGACTGTGTCTTAGGTTATTTGAGAGAAATCGGTTTGCTGCAGAAGTTTTAATGTGTGTATGTTCTAATGTGTTGGATTACTAAGTTACTAACTTGAACACTTAGAATTTTGTTTCATCGTGGCTATATAGCTGAAATATTGCTGAACGCGACGTTAAACCTTAATTCTCTATATCTCTCTCCTTCTGTTATGTATATAAACACCTCAGTATGTTTTAAGTAGTCTAGGTTTTCGAAACATACATAAAGATATTATTAACCAATGCAAATTGGGCAAATTTATTGAAGTCATTACGATGTGTATTGTATGAAGTTGTATATAACCGCCATATACCATGCATGATGTACTGTATGCCACGTCATCGGGATCACACTATCTAGTAAACTATCACGAATATACACTAATTGTAGGCCTAAGGAATAATGCGACTTTCCATCGGAATGAAAATGGTAAAGAGAATTACTATACCAAGAAAACTGTACACTAAGGCTATAGTGTCAGATATAATTGCCTTTTGATGACCACGGCATGTGAAATTGAATGAAGATATATCACCTCTAATATATCCTACTGTGAAAATTGATAAAGGAAGTAACGGAAAACAGAAAGCCTTTGATATTGAATTTAAATGCTTTCGTATAAAATGATCAAAAGTCAAGATACCTTTCGGCATTTGTTCACGGGGTGTCTGTATGTGTCTGTACCTCTTTAAAACTAAGAATTTTCAGACCAGGGATTTTTTAAAAACATGCTGGGGTCTAATTAACAGGGAAATAGAGAGAAGAGTCGCAGTTATTCACGGTTGCTGTAAATAATTATGTGTCGAGAAGGTATATGACCGTCAAAGACGTATACCTTATACCCTGGGCTGTGTTTTTATGAGGGTAATTTAATATATCATGTCATTTGAGGGAAACGGAAGGAAGTAATTGATGATACGTATTATTAGGTTATACAGACCCAGCTCAGGCATCATGGCAGATACTGCGTGTGGGCAATTTTTCCACAGTCTTCCATGTCTTTCTACTTCCATTAATCACCACAGTGTTCCAACAAGAAAATTTATTGATGCAGATGCATCAATGCCGGCGGAAACGTTTGTAGCTTGTAATCTGTGTATTACAAGCCGATTACGTGTGCAACTGGTGAATACAGGTCACGATGCACCATTATGGTTAAAAAAACGTCGATTTGTTTGTTTTCATTAAAGGTTTGACTAATGTAGTACGCACAAGGACCCATCTGGAAAGTGTGGGGTTAGCCGGAAGTTAAATGCTTGCTGGCAAATTGTGCACACGAACCGCATGTCCAACTAGGACCTTGAAAGTAATGTTCTCTGGTTGACATATTAAGTCACTTCATATATAATAGCCTGATGTAAGAGTTTGCGCTGTGGCATTATATGGGACCCATCATCAAGCCACTATTTCTCTATTGATGTGTGTCATTGTAAATTAAGCCTAGATTGACTTTCTCTACACATCAATCCGATCCGCGTGTTTTACTGTTTCGAGTTTTTAGTAACTCGCAGTTCAATCTCAAACATTTTGCTGCAGACGTACAGGTGAATAACTTGATCATATATGGTCATCGATTTGGTCTCTCAGCCATTATAAAATAGTACTAAAGGACATTTATTCGATGAATTCATTTTAACATAATTAATATTAATGTGTTAACCACGAACGGGTGATACAATCCTGTCGTTTTACGATATGAAACTAGTTGGATCACTCCACGGCACGTCTGTGAAGTATGGCTCGAGAAATCACCTGTTACTCGTCCAATATCAAGATGGCCGCTCCCATGTTTACTGAATTCAGATGTTCGATTGACTCCATCTAGCTCAACTAACACACCCTCGGGAATATCGGAATCGGAGATTTCATAAGGATATAATTTGGATGTATCACGAATCCGATTCAAAGATATTGATTGTCACTAATCTTAGACTTATCATGATATATCATATGAGAATATCGAAAACATCGTATAATAGAAGATGCTCATCGTATGCATATGAACAGGCGCCACCAAAGCGTGACTAAGATAAAAAATAATCCAAAAAACAACTTGATAATTCATTTAGAAAAAAACTGACATTAATACGAACATAACGATGTCTTGTCGGCATTCTTGATTGCTTTCACACTTGCAAGAAACTATGTGTCAATGTTTATGTGTTTTTATACCATAATATTATAACGCAGAGGTGAAACATAGCTGCCTGCACTCCCCATTCGTGCCTGCCCACGTTTGTTGAAAATATATCTCTCATATATTTCATTGGTTTACCTGTACAAAATGTTTCAGATTTCTGCAGGACAATGTCGTTGTCGGTTCTGTCCTCCTCTTGAAATCCTCCTCCTAACAGCAAACCCTTCTAGCACGTCTGTTGCCTCGGAACCAATACAGGTAAACGATAGCGAAAGATTTCTGTAGGCTACAATATTAAGATTATGTAATGAGGTTCCATCAAGAAAAATAACACACGTGCCGAATTGTGGATATCCAAAAGCCGAGATTATGCGGAGAAAATCGAGAGTTTCGCTATCTGAACCGGGTCCAGAATGGTTTCAGCTCGTATTCGCTGAAACATGCGCATATTCGAACAGGTAAAGAGATCACGAATGCGACTCAAAAGTCCAAATAATATCACGAAAGCATTGCGTTATGGCAGGCCCAATCTCTGTCATGGTACGGCTTTGTCAGACTTATCCTGTCCAGGTATAATGTGTGTCGATGGATCCGATATGATTTAGAATTTACATTGACTTGTCGAAATCTATGGTTATTTGTGTCTAATACCGCTTATGCCGGTGCTAGGGACCGTGTGGTCATATCATCCAAGTTGCCATATGAACAGGTACAATAAAAGCGCACCTGAGATACAACACATATCACGAATCGTTAGATTCTTGGTATGTGCTTTAGAATAGGTTAACCAGAAGACTATTCTGTGAAGTCATGTCGGCACCACTTCCCACTTCCCTTATATGTGTTGTAATAGTTGCCATGGTCAAAGCCATGTCAAACGTGATCCATGCTAAAATTATGGAGTTGTACATTAAATGTAACCACACATGTTTGCGTCGAATGATTGAGTACAACTGACTGTCCATGACTTCAAGTGTCTGATAGCAATCGTCAGATCCGACACTCAATATTCAGCCGTCGTCCATAAAATAATTTCCATGCCATTAATCGAAATACCTATTTCGTATGACAATTAGCACCAATTTCAAATGGGACTGAAATAAAAATAATAACAACACAAGATGGTCTTCTATAAGAGAGAAGCTGTCAACAGTTTTCAATGATGTCAGAAAGACACGATGATGTGATAATTACAACACATATAAGGGAAGTGGGAAGAGGTGCCGACATACTGACTGCGTCATATGACTTCACAGAATAGTCTTATGGTAAACCTATTCTAAAGCACATACCAAGAATCTAACGATTCGTGATATGTGTTGTATCTCAGGTACGCTTTTATTGCACCTGTTCATGTGGCAACATGGATGATATGACCACACGGCCCCTATCACCGGCATAAGCGGTATTAGATACAAATCTAGAGAGCTATGATGGAAATGCTCTGACAACTCGTATACTGGTAATTGGTGAGCTTAATCACCGATCAATATTATTTATCCAAATGAATTCCAAGTCCAATCAACAAGACATTGACGTTCGGTATTCCGAGCACAGACTGCTTTCAGCTAACGTGATTGACCAGTGGCTGAATTAAATTTTTTATTATAATTGACCATGGTACATCAGGACAAGAAAATTGATTGATGTGACACCCTGTTAAATAACATATTTAGCACCGATATTTCTAAATCATTAAGATATGTCTTCCTTTCGACATTAACGCTCAACACCATCAACCAAATAGAGAACTGAATAGTTCCCGAGTTGACTTCTCTATGTGACTGTCTATGTAAATCTATAATGTGGCAGTCCCAGGAATTCTTCGAGCGTTATATACGCGGGAAACGTATAGAAATAGCAAATATGTCATTGATTACTCATGTGAGGGAATTTGCTATTTCCAGATCACTTCTATGGATAGTGTCTAGCTTTAAATTTGCCTACTTTGCTGCAGAAGTGATCAGTTATTTGTCAAGCCCCCGATATCAAAGTTGAATTTATTAGTCTGCAAACCAAGATTGTGTGATGCCACATTGAGCTAGATTGGCTGCAAGAAAGCGACCTGCCAGGGGATTAAAATCATACCGCACTTCGAGAGAGGTCAGCAAGCAGAGAAACACACTGTGGTATAACGATCCTGCACATGAAATCGTGACAGAGAGAAATCTTCCATCTATTGGCTAATTGAGATAGATTAAGGTGTCACCTAAACTAAACACGACAGCTCTTAGAGGGGGTCATACTGCATGAGTATCGACTCGTTCCACAGTTTCATCGTCGATCACATCGGGTAAGACGGTCAAGATCAACATTCTGTGAGAACAGGTGAGTAAAGTTTGGTGTATATGAACTAACTGACCAGTATAGTCATCAATTGCGGCAATCAATGTTCAGCCGTCGTCCACAAAATATTATCTGCGTCATTAATCTAGAGACATTTTGCTTTCGACAGTTAATCTCAATTCCAGCCAAATATAACATGAGAAAAAAGTGTTTCCTGCAAGAGAGAAGTGGTCATGACTGTATGTCATCAGGGTCAGTCAATTCTTAAAATCCTTATCCCTGACAAGTATTCTTCAAACCTGACCGCCCCTAGCGCCGGGTGAATATTAATTAGACACAAGTTATGAAACGTATAGCACCAGAGATCTTGCGCGCTACGATCGTATGTTGCCGTCAAATTGTTATATTTAAATTTGGAAACTTCGACAGTTGGCGTTTCGTTTAAGAGACTTCTTTGACATGTTTCTGCAATGATGCTTTGTGATGTTGATTGGAAGCGTCATAATCTTCGCAGGGTCTTGCGAATGCTTCTAGGCGAGATGTGTATACATCTCAAGCAGGTCCTTCTAAAATATTTCTGTAAGTTGTTTCCTTCAAGTTCAGAGAAGCGGGGTATATATACCCTTCGCTGCGTCGCCTACATGTATTTAAGGATTATGTGAATTGAGAAGATCGTCTATATAGCGTTTGGTAAATAAGAAGAAACGGGTTTCGAATAGGTTTTCTTTTGACAATCTTATTCGTATGAAAACAGCTATGGAAGCAGGTCTGCGAAAACTGTTGCACAATTTATTCCCTTTATTGGGATATTTTTACACTGTTGGTATATGATGTTCCTGAATATTACCTGAATATTATTATCGAGAAAAAAGTTGTGCGTGGGTTCTCGAACGAACGACATGGTTATATAACGAAACCTCCAGAGATTTTTTCACCGGCGATGTTTTCGTATGCGTATGAAAAACGTTGGTCAATTAATAACAGTTTCTATCTGTAAATAATAGGGTTTTGACGGCAGAAGAATAACCCTTTTCCGATAGATTATTTACATAATCCTACCCGTTTGTGCAAGAAACGCCTGAAGAACTTTTTTTGTGCTGAGTGTGTATTGGCATCGACGGCTGGATACTCCAAAGATTTCGCTAAACTGAGTTTCGATTGTGACGCTCTCACCACATTGACTAGTGGTAAGAATAGCAAAATTTGAAGCTATTCCGCAGAATACTTGCCAGATAAAGACATTTTCATGGCATATCCGGTGTTTGACCTCCATCTTTGTTTTGTTGGGTGTGTCGTCTCAAATCGAGATTTCGAGAGAGAATCTTCAATGCCATTATAGTAACAATGACAATGACTTTCCAACAATTGTCGGAAGTATATTCTCATTTTCAAACTTCTGTCAGATAGAAAATATATAAAAAAAAGCTGCATGGGTTATTGACCAAATTGACGTTGCTCTGTCTGGTTAAATTCGAAAATTCTTTCAGAATCTTCGAAAACAATACGCATCTATTTTCAATATTTAAGATTGTCCACGAGTTTCGCGTAATTGTCTTATCGTCTATATAACGTTTGAAGAATGAGACGAAACGAGATTTGAAGTGGTTTACTTTGCATACAGGCGTATTCATATGAGAGGAAGTCTAATTCTATCAAAAGTTGTGCACAATATGTAACCATTGGAATACATATACGTTGTTTTTTTTATGGTGTAAATTTAATCCTTTACCGGTAGTAGAAAAGAAGAAAGCCCCGTGACCTCTGACACTAATATAACCGTGGTTAGTTTCATTGAAAACCGATATTATCAAATACCTAATGTCTTCCAGCATGTCCTGACAAGGAATACTATTATAGAGAACGTATCAATACACTCTATAAAAACGATTCTGAATGTTTTACACGAGAGATGCGGTTCTATAACGACGATTATCTTTCAGATATGGTTCTTCCGTGAACTTAGAGGCGCTGAAAACTCCTTTTTGGTAAAAAGTATAAAAGTGTTGCAAATTCCACACAAGATCTGTTTGGAGCCATATACATCATGAGGGATAGCCGATCAATAACCCTAACCGACTGATTCTTTACGGGATAGTACTGAATGAGCAAAAAAACCCATAGAATGCATATGTACATGTATTGACGTAAGCACTTTGACATATGAAGAAATGAAAAGCGTTGATTTATTTTAACGTTATATCATCAAGATGGATTAAAACATAACACAGATAGACGGTTTAAAAGAACTGACGAATCCTCCACTGGCATAGTCAGGCTGACAGCTGCGTGTATGAATTCATTTAGCTCTACTACATACAAGAGATATCATTCATGGGATTTTTCTTTGTTTATAGAGTTGCTTGAATTTCTCATTAAAAATATCTATGTGAAATTTGGCAACACAATATATCAACAGCATATAGGTATTTCAATGGGTACTAATTGTACACCCCTGTTGGCTGACCTATATCTGTTCTCTTATGAATATGACTATATGCAGGCGCTTTCAAACACCGATCCATTCAAAGTCCGTTCCTTCTCATCACCAAACGCTATATAGACGACCTTCTCGCTGTGGATAAGAGCTATATAAATGACGCAGTGAAAGATATATAGCCACCTTCACTGGATTTGAAGGAAACTACAGATAGCCACACTGGTACATCATATTTAATTCTATAACTTTATTAAAATGAAGCGAGCCTTCTCTCTCGTCGACTTTATGCCAAAAGAGATTATTACAATTTCGACATCGTAAACTATTCCTTTCTTGACAGTAATATTCCAGTGGGACATGCATATGGCGTATACATATCGCGCCTAGTAGCATTTGCTAAACCCGGTGTTTAATGTGACGATTTTAATTAACGTCACAAAACATTGTTGCGAAAACTTATAAAACAGAGCTATACCACCAATTACAAGCGTCTAGTCCGTCATTCATAATCCAGCCGTCGTCCATTAGAGAAGCCCCTCCACTCAAAGTTTCTCAAATTTGGCGATAAATATCGCATGCTGATAGCAAAACATGAGGGTAGCGTGCAAGATCTATGGCGTTACGTTTCGTAACTCGTGTCTAATTTCGCTTAACCCTGGGCTAGGGGCCGTATGAACCTATGTACTTCAAGATCCTCATGGTCACAATCAAAACGTGACTGAGATACATCATTCTGTAGATGACAACTTCACAAAGAATATTATGGATTAAGATTACTGATCAGCGATACGGATTTGATATTTTTGGAACATCATGATGTCTTGCCGGCATCACTGAAAACTGTTGACCGCTTCTCTCTTTCAGGAAACTAGCCTATGTTTAGGTATACTATGATTGTCTTTTTGTATTTGGTGCTAATACTGCTATATGGAATATGGAATAGATCTTTGGATTATGGACGCGAATATTCTTTAATGGACGGCGGATGAATTATGAATGACGGACCGGACGCTTGTAATTCTAGATGTATCTGCCTTTTTAGTCGGGTTTATCCGACTATTTTCACCACTGCAGTTTGCCCCTTTGAGCTCAGACAGCATATTGTAACAGACCTGTGCCGAGCGCTGTTACGTGATAATGTACCATGTAAGAATAATAATGGATCTTCAATAGACCAGTGTTAAACTGATTTACCAAGTGTTCTTTAATTGTTGTGTTTTTACTCCTTCCTGTACTACTCCAATATGGCAGGAATATTGCGGCAATGGGGTACTAGTTGTCTTGACAATGGTAATCCAACCCCATCCACTATTTGTCCAACCACAATATATTGTAATCACAGAAGCAAACCAACAGTAGGTAACCCCAGTTCCAGTAGAATCCAGATCAGCGAAGCAGTAACGAACACAAGTAATTAATCCCAACACGTAACTTTATTCTCCATAGAATAATATGGTCGTATCGCACATGAGGTGAGCCAAACATTCATACCCGCATAATAATATATGATATCTGCTTTCAATACTACTCCAACCAGGGTACTACTGTGCAGGGATAAGCAAACTTGAGATCCAGAACACAATTAGTGTGCCTACCTTCAATAACTTTTCCCAATAAAAAGTTATAATATTATCTATAGCAATGCCTGTAATATTTGGCTCCCAACGTTATAGCATAGATGTGCACTCTCTGGCCGAGAGGTGATCCCATTGCTTGTCCCTGCTCAGTATTTATAGACTTCGTCCAAGGTGTCACGTGATACTATATAGCCAATGAAAACACATACGCTTCGAGAAGCTGGAATTCGGCACTATTTTCATGCTTGAAAATCTCAGATATTTAATAAACTAGACATTCTCCAGTTGTGCTCGACTTGTGCTCTCTATTATTTTATAGATTTACAACCATTGTAACAGAGAAATATATAATAATCACTGAAAATAGTGAAGAGCACAACAACTTCACCAGGTACAGAAATGACCTATCTGAACAACATGGCGAACTTGTGACACGCTTGGGTTCAACTTTCAACGATAAAATACACATATTACTTTTATTAGTCACAGAACAAGGTTGTGCTCTAAATGTGCTCCGGAATTATTTTGATCATAATTTTTGGTTATATATACAGAATGGGCCAAACAAGTGAATTAATGATAGAGCACAATACCAAACTCAGTTCATCGGCAAAATCCCTATGCCCCAGTATGGCGAAATTGGCCAGTTGTACTTGACGCAACTTCTGTTAGAAATATTTATATTCTACAGCTGAGTTTACTCCCAAACATAATTTTCCCGATAACTAGAATATATACAGAAATGAATCGTGAAAGGACAATACTTACGGTGAAGTATTGGCGAAGTTTTGTAATTAAATTCAGAGGCAGGCAGGCAATGTTTCTAACCGACGCAATCGGCGCAGCAACACAAAACATCCGCCATATAGTCCGTACTCTAATTTATAATTTCTAGCTACACCGCTTCTGTTAGGGTGAAAAGTAGCATCAGTTCGTCTCAAAACCAGATAATATTTCAATAAGAACAGTTTAACGTCATAAACATGATGAGAAAGTCAAAATAACTCTTCCAGTTTTCATCACAACCAAAACACTTTTTACAACCTATAGTAATGGTGGCTTCGGGAGACGTGAGGCGGGAGCACAAAACATTGGCAACATTGCCAGGTAATTTCGCTAGATCTAGATCATGGAATATTTGTTACTAGAGTCATTATGGACAAGGTAAGTTTCTTCTTGATATAATAATGCCACAGTTCATGTCCAAGCTGTATGGAAATCATGTGAATGACCACTCTATCGATAAAAAAAGGGGGGGGGGGGGAATAAGTCCAACATGTAAACAAATGAGCTGGCTATAGCCCAATAGCCCACGGATATTACAATATGTACATCTATGATGAGGCCATAAACTAACAAAGCCATGTCAAATAAGTCAATTAAAGTAAATGTTGCTAAACTGCTCTGTGTTGCTTCAAATGTATCTCGAAGCTCAGTTTTTACTTAAGATGTTAGCAGTTTGCTTTGGGTGCTTCCTGTTCGCTTGCAGATCACCGTTGACCAACTATAGTAAATTGCTTTGGCATAGTTGCTTGGAAACTTGACAACTTCAGTTCCATAAAACCCCATAAGCAATGTGTGTGCAGCAACGTTTCGAATGAAAGCGTTCTATGGGCACAATGCTGCAGATATAGGGTCGCTTGCGTCGCGAAAAGATAGATTGGAGACGGAGATGAGAAGTGCTGAAATTATACAAGTTCTGTGGACTTCCTTCTTGACTTGCAATGCTTAAATATCTCGCAGATGCAGTTTTTTTTACTTGGAATTCATTCTTCGACGTGAATTCTTGGAGTTTCTACTGAGATATTCACGCAATATTGTTCTGCACCACAAAAGAGTTATAGACATATCTGTTCATCAATCAGGTATCTACTGAATCTTGGTGGTACATTTGTTTGAATGATGTCTTGTCGGCATCACTGGAAACTATTGACCGCTTCTCTCTTGCAGGAAACTAGCCTATGTTTTATGTATACTATGATTGTTGTTATTTGGTGCAAATGCTGTTATATGGAGATGGACCAATATTGGACCAAATGGGTCGTAGGAGGTATCATAATGAAGCGCTCGTAAACGGGCGTGACGTGAAAAGGTCGTCCATCTGCGCATGGGCAGTCGAAAGAGAATAGAAAAAGGGTGCTTAGGGTCGGACTATTGACTATCTGTCGCAACGGATCGTGTTGGGTGGGTTTCGCTCATTGAGTAGAAGAAACAGGGCCCTGATCAAGTACTTCACACATGCAGATTGAGAGGGTAGTAAAGAAAGGGCATTTTGGGGCGCGTTTGGTGTGCATCTCATCAAATTCTTTCGTGCGCGGTTGGGAGCTCTCGTGGTGTCGTCAAACTGGTCATGCGCAGTCGGGCAGTAGTAAATAAAGGGGATAGTTTGGAGGTATGCCGGGGCGTGTTTAGGCAATCTAGAGTATATTTCATCCAAATATAGCGCACAGGAGTGTCGTATTGAGCTTTCACCATAACAAACCAGTTCAACAAAGTTAATATAGTTTAATATCCCCAATGTTGCATCATACCCAATCTGGGGGAGCCGTCCTGTGTATGTTTATTATGGTGTTCACTCACAGAATAAAAATTGAAGTATCAAACACTATGTTCTTACTACTTCAATCACCGTAATATCAGTTACAAGTGTTTACCGAGCTGACTTTAACGATCAGTATGTTGACATAAAGATTCTATGCGGCATGCTACGGTATCTGTCTGTACCTGTCGTGGGTGAATCCGTTTAGCAGTCGGGGTGGCCGATCAGTTTAGCCATGGAAAACGTGACATTCGTGACTCTTTCCACCGTCCATTTTAATTAGATCGTTGTTGATGGGCCATCCAAGGGATCGACGGCCTGTAACTGAGCCAGTACCGTCTCCAGGGACGCACGATTGGTGATTGGTAAAAGGATGGTCGTACACGTGGTTGTTGGTATTCGAATAGAGATAGCACGTTTGGCCCGGCATCTTATGGCATAAGATGTACCCAAAGGGCGAAATTTGATTTGAAGGCCGTAGTTGATCGTTGCAAATGGTTTCCACGTAGCTTCGCAGACGTGTGTAGGTATTCTGAATCGGGTGATGACGATGAAAACATCGTCGAATCATGGCCCAATGGCACCGACAGATGTCGCCGACTGGATGAGCGTCCGGTAAGGCATCGCTAGGAACATTTATGGAGTCGTTCTGAAAATGTTCGATGTCGTCAGGCGTATGAGCCTGAACCGACTGGGTATCCTCGGACTCCTTGACTGTGTGTATAGGCGGGCTGGACATAGGCTCGTTGTTTGGCAAGCAGGTGATGTTTCCCGGCGTGTCTGGACTGTACGCTTCGTATCAGTGTGCCATGCCGTGGTGACGGGTCAGATCTTCAAGCGCAGCAGGCCGTGGGTGGTACAAAAGGGTCGGGGTGATATCCTATTGAAGCTCTTATTGAGTCAGGCTGGCGGTGATATGCGCATGTCCACTGAAAAGTAGTATAGAAAGGGCCATTTCGGTGGTGCGCAGGAGCGCGTTTGGGACCATGTTCGATCCGACTACCTTGTTACTTTTATTTTCCCTTCATCACAACACACCCAACCTGGTGGGGGGAGCACACTATGTATATGTTTACAATTCTAGTATGCTCTCGCCTGTATACCAGAAGCGTTTTGGGCTGCTCTTGCCCAACCTTTTCCATTTGGTGTTGCGTCATCTTCATGTTTATTCACGAGATAAAACTTAAAATATCAAACACCATGTTTTCCTTTAATTCCAAGCACCGTAATATTAGGTACATGTGTTTACAGAGCAGACTTCAACGATAAACATGTAGACCTATAGAGAATATGCAACATGTTACAGTATCCATTGGTGCATGGGTGATTAAATTTAACCGATGGGAAGGTGGATCAGTTTAGGTACGAAAACGGGGAATTGGTCACTCTCAACACCTGCCATTTTTCTTTGGGATGTTGTTGGTGGGCCCATTTCAAAGCACCTAATTGGTCCACTTGAGCCAGTGCCGTCTCCCATGACGCACGATTAATGATGGTGAACGGCTGGTCAAATACCCGGATATTTGTGCTCGGGTAAAATTACCGGACTTGGTCTGTCTCCTTATGCCGCAGCAAATAGCCGAACGCTAGATTCAACTTGAATGTCGTAGTTCGGTCGTTGAAGATAGCGTCCACGTAGTTGGAGAGCTGAACCTGGCCGATCAGCCGGAAATTGTTGATATCTTGAATAGGGTGATGACGATGAAAACATCGTAGAATCATGACTCAATGGCGCTGGTAGATGTCTCTGACTGAATCAGCGTTTGGTAAAATTTTCGATGTCATCAGGCGTATCGCCTGGATCCAGCTGGATATCCAGGGACTGTGGGCATAGGGCTGTCCATGGTTGCATCGCCAGCGGTACTAGTCCCCCTATGGTCTCGATTGTAGGTTACGTCTCCATGGACCCCTCGTCCGTGGGAAGTGGTAGCCCATGCCGTGGTGAGGGGGCAGGAATCAAACGTGGGAACTGTCTTAGCTGACTGGGTCGTTTGAAGAGTTGACCACATTCGTTACATTGTTCCGTCGCTCCCTCGTGGAGTGCCCGTTCGTGGTGCCGTAAAACATCCTTCCGATTAAATGAACGTGATAAATGCAAGCATACTGTGGGCCGTTGTGGACGTTTTCCGTAGCGTCGTAAATTATATAGGAGAGTAAAGGGATTCAAGAAGGGCGTACAAGAGAACATGTCGGCTGCGTATCAGGGAATGCTGAAAACTCCGATATATCACCACTTTTATAAGATCTGTCCTACGTCGTTCTCTCCACAATTTGGCGCATCGCCGTCCTGTACAGCCTATGCCAGAGCGCACACTTGAAACATGTATATCCTTATACATTAGTTAGTTCATAAGGGTAGGCATATGGCCTGTGGATGTACATGTGAACTTTGTAGTGTTCTCATAGGGGTGCGCAATTTTCTCGATCTCGATGGGCGATAGTACCACCCCCCTCCCACACACACATAGGTAACCAGGTAGTCAGATCGAACCTCAAACGCGTTTCTGCGCACCTGCAAAACTGTTCTTTCTCTACTACCCCCAGTGAACATGGGCGTATCACCACCGCTCTGACTCTATCCGATAAATAGCTTCAATAGTATACCACCCACGACCCATTTGGACCACCTACGACCAGCTGCGCTTAAATCTCTCAGGCTGCACAGGACATACTCGACCGGACGCTTCTCTACGTGTGTTTCACTTTGACACCTCACACGGCTCAGTCAGACCCGAGATGGTCCATCGCTACCAAAAACGTCTTTTTGCAATGCGCATGCCCAGATGACCCAGTTTCACGATACACCGATTCAGTCGGACGCTCCTCTACGAGTGTTTGACATCGACACCTCCCGCGGCCCCTCTGGGCCGATATTGAGTCACCTCGACATCAAAACTTTCGTCTCAGATCTGCCTATGCGTCACGCATGCGCAGTCAGGACTTTTCAGCGAAAGTCAACCCATGGCCTCGATAGCTCCCCATCTACAGCATGAGACAGAGAAAACAAGCACCAACACCCCATAGTAAAATCGACAAGACAAAAAATGACCACTCCTACCACAATACTCCTACTTCAAACACCCTTTTTCTAGTTTGTTTTTTTCGACTGCCCATGCGCAGGTAGACCGCAGTTCCACGACACATCCATCCAGTTGGACACCCCTCCACGGGTGTTTCACTTTGATATCTCCCACGACCCAATCAACCCAATGTTGATCCACCTCTAGCCTAAAACGCCCACCCCATATCTGCCTATACACCACGCATGCTCAGTCAGAATTTTTCACCAAAATTCAGCCCATCGCCTCCTGACCCCTACCATCGTATTCTATAGCGTGAGACAGAGAAACAGATACCCACTCCCCATAGTAAAATCAGGGGGATTCCCCGTCTCTCGCTGTATTGCTATGCATGGGGATTCCCCTTCCCTCGATGCACAGGCTATATGTTGCTATACATGGGGATTTCCATTCTCCCACGGCATAGACCATATATTGCTAACATGCATGGAGAATCCCCTTCTCTCGCTGAATAGGCCACCCGTGACGATCAAGTGACCGTCGCAAACCTGTCGTGAAAGTAGGTTAATGTATATAATGTATGGAAATAATCTTTTACTACTACTAATGTTGTTTAAACGTTGGTTAACATACTTAATCACAAACCCAAATCACAGTAATTTAAGCACTTTATTATCATGTTACAGAAACACTAAAATGCTTTTTTTCTATTATGTTGCAGAATACATTTCTGGAAAGCTGATAATCTGGTAGAGATATGACTTGTATCGTTTCCGTGCTTTGCTTACTGTGCCTGTTCTACTTTCGCACTGTCTCATTTGTGGTTCGTGGCGGAGTAACAACCGAGTGTCCGGTTATGGAGAACACAACGGTCAAGGAACCTTTTCTACCAGATGACCTATCGATGACTACATTGTCGAATAATGGAAATGGAAGCGGCCAATCTAATCTCGCGAATATCTCCAACAACGGGATAATAGAAACAAATTCGATGACTTCCGTTCCAGCAGATGTGTTCAGCATAATAGACCAAGGCAGCGTCAGCCAATCAACGGTGTTTTTTTACGACTATACGATGAACGTGATCGTAATTCCGGTATTGATATCTATGGGAATATGCGGTAACATAGCTACATTCCGGACCCTTCTCAATCAAACCCCCAGAAGGCCTATTACAGTGTATCTTATGGGTCTGAGTATCACTGACACAGCCGCTGTGGTATTCCATCTCTCAATCTGGTTCTCTAAAGTAATAACCCTCTATCATCGACGAATTGGCTTACAAATATACGCCGCGCTGTTTACTCCCGTTATCGTCGTGTTGAGAACATCCTTCTTCCGCGCCTCGGGGTACATTATCGTGGTCCTGTCCATAGAGCGGGCCATCGCCGTAACATTCCCGTTCAAGGTCAACGTCCTGTTCTTGAACAGACACCCGCGTAAAATCCTTACGGCGCTGTGTGCCTTGGTCCTGTGTGTTCATCTACCTTACTCCTTTCAGTTCAACATACGAATGGTGACGGACCACGCGACGAATGATTCAACGCTGATTGTAATTCCGTCCGAATTCCAAAAAGATTCAGGCTTTTTCACACACTATGATTTTCCGGTTCAAATCGTCATGCGCGTTCTGCCCGTCGTACTCGTACTCATGTGTAACATGATTACGATAACCGGTATACGAATGTCTCAGAGAAATCGTAGAAACCTCGTGAACAAGGACCAAGATGAGTTGAGTGTTACTCGCCTACTTGTAACCATTTCGGTCATTTTCCTCATTTGTACAACCCCGTTTGCCATAAATGGTATTTTGGAGAAGTTCCTTGCGGATTATGGTCTGTACACAAAAGAGCATTTCATATACAGACTCTTACAACTGCTCTCCGCTTTTCTCTCTGTTTTCAACTGCTGCGTTAACTTTATTGTATACATGTTTATGAGCAAGATATTTCGCGAGACGTTTTATCGTACATGGCGATGCGCGAACAGTTTACGGCGTTGAGCTAGGCGATATGACCATGATGACATCGACGAGCGGGATCAGTACCACACACCTTGGGCTCACGCAACGCCAAAACAAGATTCGTGAAACCGGTTCTGGTCGGAGATCCTGACCCAGCGACATGCATTGTGAATGATCTATCACCCACTCTCAATGAAGATGACAACCCCCGACAGATCTTCGTCAAAAAACCGTCATCTGCTCCCGTTAACCTCCTAACCTGAAGAAACAACTAGTCTTCAACGCCCTGTTCAGTGATAGAGCCCACTACTGCCACAGACATCACGTGACTTAACCACAGCTCACCAATTACCAACATACGTGTTGTTAGAGCATTTCCATCATAGCTCTCTAGATTTGTATATAATACCGCTTATGCCGGTGCTAGGGGCCGTGTGATCATGTCATCCAAGTTGCCACATGAACAGGTACAATAAAAGCGTACCTGAGATACAACACATATCACGAATCGCCATATTCTTGGTATGTGCTTTAGAACAGGTTAACCAGAAGACTATACGGTGAAGTCATGTGGCTCTGTCAGTAAGCCGGCACCTCTTCCCACTTTCCTTATATGCGTTGTAATTAACCCAACCAGGTTCATCATCAAGTGTTCATATACACATGCATCATTTAACGTCGTCTACACCAATACCTGCAGAAACGTCCGATTGTAGTTTACATCGGGAAACAAGACAGACTCTATGGAAACGGATAACTGTACATAAAAGTGACATCAACCACAACAAAAGAAAAAAAGTCCATAGGTTTCCCAAGGCACAGGGTAATATGTTTTCGAAAACACAGTCCCCAATCCTGGCTCGCCCGTGTGATCGCAGAGCAGAAATTATTTGTTCATTTTATTATGTAGAATTAGGACTCAACAGAGACTACGGCTTCATGTCACACTATATAAATTAACTATTGTTTTCTTCGGCTTCATCGCGTTGAATCATGTGGGCCTAGGCCTTTAGGATCTGTTGGTCGCTTGTTTGTATATTCACATTTATTATATTGCCTTGATAATATTGCTTTATTCACCGTCATATAATTTGACATTTGTTTTTTTTAATTAGACAATCATTGTTTTTCATTTGTATATTCTAAATGATAAAAAATACATTTGTATATTGTTTTTCCAACCGACACTAATGCTGGACTAATCAATGCTATCTTAACCCTTATTCAGTGCTACATCAGTGTTACACCATTACTGGGTGTTCTACCATTGACAACAGTTGTTCTTTCAAGATACTGTCTATTGTTGTCACCTCAGCCTATTGTTAACTGTAATCACTCAACAATCGATCAACATGTTCAAACCTGATTATGTTCACATAAATACTTGAAACCACCTATTTTGCTTCACCGCACCAGTCAAAGGAGATATCCATTATCTGCGAAAGTTCATGATCATTAAACTTAATTAGTTTTCAAGATGCCGCCCTTTGTTATTCATTGATGTTACTGATGTACCGCTATTTCACAGCTGGATACCGGCTCGCCGCATTTAGGATTTTAATTTATATTGCAAACTACTCTGTAGTGCATGAATTTAGAGAGATAAAACATGCTAATTATTCCAAATTAAATGCTTTTTACCCCTCGGCCAAAATTTGGCCGAAGGGTATTGTCGTCGTCATGTACGTCCGTCTGTCTGTCTGTCCGTCTGTCCGTCTGTCCGTCACACCTTTCTCGTTACCAAGATATCTTTAGAACGACTTACCCTAGGCACACCAAACTTGCAGTGCACATCCGTATGATCGTGACCCAGAACCCTATTGAATCTGGACCTGATTGGTTCGGAACTTTGGCGGCCATCTTTAATTTATGCGAAACCATCACAGCTTTCTCGTTACCAAGATATCTTTAGAATGACTTACCCTAGGCACACCAAACTTGCACTGCACATCCATATGCTCATGACTCAGAACCCTATTAAATCTGGACCCGATTGGTTGGAAACTTTGGCGGCCATATTTAATTTATGCGAAACCATTAATCTTGTGTATCTCGGGTACCATTTCACTGTTTAGTGTGAAACTTGGTATAGATCATCGATGCATCAGGAAACTTCAAAGGAATGACCAAACCAGTTTCCCTGATTCGGTGGAAACCTTGGCGGCCATCTTTAATTTATGCAAAATCTTTAATGATATATATCTCTGTTACCATTCAAGTGTTCTATACGATACTTGGTATACAGCATTGATGTATCAAGAGACCTGCAATGTATAACCACATCAGTTCCTCTGAGTGGCGGGAAGGATGGGCGGCCATCTTTAATTTATGCGAAATCATTAATGATCTCTATCTCTGATACCATTCAAGTGCTCGATGTAAAATTTGGTATATATCATCGATGCATCAATAGACTTACGATAAATGACAGTTCTGGTGTTTCTGATTGGGCGGAAACCTTGGTGGCCATCTTAAATTTATGCAAAATTTTTAATAATGTATATGTTTGATACCATTTCAGTGTTCTATATGAAACTTGGTATACAGCATTGATGTATCAAGAGACTTGCAAAGAATAACTACATCAGTTCCGCTGAGTGGCGGGAAGGATGGGCGGCCATCTTTAATTTATGCGAAATCATTAATGATCTCTATCTCTGATACCGTTCAAGTGCTCGATGTAAAATTTGGTATACATCATCGATGTATCAATAGACAGTTCTGGTTTTTCTGATTGGGCGGAAACCTTGGTGGCCATCTTTAATTTATGCAAAATCTTTAATGATGTATATCTTTGATACCATTTCAGTGTTCTATATGAAACTTGGTATACAGCATCCATGTATCAAGAGACTTGCAATGAATAACCACTTCAGTTCCTCTAAGTGGTGGGGAGGATGGGTGGCCATCTTTAATTTATGCGAAATCATTAATGATCTCTATCTTTGATAATTTTCAAATGCTTGATGTAAAATTTGGTATACATCATCGATGCATCAAGAGACTTATGTAATGAATACCGGTTTCTCTGATTGGATGGAAACCTTAGAGGCCATTTCTAATGGCAAAATTTTTCATAATCTGTATATTTGTCACTTGACTGCTTGGTGTTCCTGAAGTCTTGGTTCAAATTGAATACATTATGAATGGCTGGCGCCCAGAGCCGAGGGGTTTTCAGATGCGCAACTTCGTATTTTTTTTATAAAATGAGACTTCAAATTCAACCGTTTGCATTTGGAGAGTTCCAACCTTTTGCCTACATTTTTACCCCCAGGTGGTTAATAAGTCCTCAAACACATTAATCGGCATTTGTATGGTCGTTCACGGATGTTCCCGCCGTTAAACCTTAGTAAAACAAGTGTGCATAAGGGCGGGTTGCTGTGGAGGAGCAGGAAACTACATGTAGTAGCCGACTGACCTCCCCTTTTGACCATGTAGGCATGTTTACGGCGCCGTTTGCTAAATATGAGGAATTCAGAAGTGGGATTTGCTCTCAGTTTCTCAAATATAGCCATTTATTGGATACCCATACATGGGGCACACGTGTCTGGATTTCGTTTTTCCCTAGACGTCTTCTTCATCGAATCGATATAGTTGGTATGGCGTTCCTCATAGTTCCTCACCTAACGAGTGCAAAGTTATACTACTTTGAATATTCGTTCAAAAAATTGAAGCTGGCAGCCGAATATCACGACATAGAAACCTAATTTTGCATATTCTTGTTCGCCGTGTTACATAGCGTATACCTAATATGACTTTCAATATCTAATATGAATTCAATTGTATGGGAAATAATAAATATGTGCGTGTTTCCGTATGTTAAACTGTGCTTTATTGTGAGTAGGTAGTACAAGGAAACACATGGAGCATAGGGTGACCAACTCCAACTTATGATGCATGTATTATGACATGAGCCCTCCTATCGCGCTCTTTAACAACGCCCCCATTGCGCCATACTGTGCCTTCTTCAGCCACGCCCGTCTCTTCATCAGCATGGCAATACACGGTCACCATGTCACCCTGTTCTGGGTGATATTATCCTCTCCCCTTCTCCTTCCCAAAACGCCACACGGAAAAGCCGCTGCACCAGCATGGCAGTCCATGCTGGCCTGTTCCGGGCGTGGTCAATCATCCGCCTCCCTCCTACTACCGCGAACGCTTGACTTAAATTCCACTGCATCACAATGGCACTTCATTATCTCTCTCCGATCTATCCCTGTTCTAATTGAGGTCGTCCTTGCCTCTCACCCAATCTTTCGTCTCCGCCATACTAAAACCTCAATCAATATTATTGAGTATCTGCGGTCCCTATACTTACAGCATTTAGTATATGTGGGGCGGGGGTCTTACTCCCCGTCGTTAGAGCGTCATTGCGTGAAGACGGGCATTGGATGCTTTAATGCAGGTGTTGAGGGTGTTACCACGGTGGGTCAATAATTCACTTTCAAACTGATTCGAACCATTTTAAACCGGTCTAAACCGGTTCCATTGTGTATGCCTTCGGTCCGAGTACATCAGTTGCCGACAAAAATTGACTTCGTTGACGTTCGAACCGGAGCTTCAATATTACTACAAGTATGCCGTAAATACAAGCGATATTCAAGAATTGGGACAATGTCTGCCAACCAAAAATAAAACCATATGACTCTACAGAAAAGCTTCACACGGAATCTCACATTTAGACTCGAGAATGCGATGGATTCTCGGACCTAGACTTAGTATCTCAGTCGCGCTTTTTCTAGAGATATTCATGTGGAGACTATGAATTATCCACACTGATAAAGGCAAGAATACCAAAAAAACTAACCTGTAATGCCCGGCGTCATACGGCTTAAATTTCCGACCAAAACAATAAAAATATATACATCTGTCAAATGACATGTACATCGGGGTCTCTGGGAACAGTCCACTAGCAGAATCCCGAGATATACAGGTAAGAGGTGGGGAAAATGACGACGTCTGGCAAGTAAAAGCAACCATATGACGCCAAAGGAAAGCTTTCTTCGGCACCTCACAATCAAATCCGAGAATACGATGGATTATC
This sequence comes from Hanleya hanleyi, assembly GCA_036873755.1. Classification (NCBI taxonomy): domain Eukaryota; kingdom Metazoa; phylum Mollusca; class Polyplacophora; order Lepidopleurida; family Hanleyidae; genus Hanleya; species Hanleya hanleyi. Next base: position 5,502 of record JAVTVY010001495.1, on the reverse strand, counting down.
GGACCTAGCCTTAGTTTCCCAGCCGCGCTTTTATTGCAGATGTTCATTGGAGATTATAAAGTATCCACACGGCCCCTAGCACCGGCTTAAGAGGAATTAAATACGCTAGCTCGGGAGCTGTGATGGCAGATCAGCTAACACAAATAACTCATCCGATGTTAATGGATGAGCATCGAGGACGTCTGATGGAATTAACGCCTCGACATGCGGTAAATCTGATAAATGCAAAAATGTCCAAAAAATCTGACCTGTAATGCCCGTCGTCGCAAGGCTTAAATTTCCCAACAAAACAATTAACCTACCTATATTTATCAATTGACGTGTACAGAGGTCGAGCCTCGGGCAATAACAGTTCCCCAGCAGAATCCTACCATATACAGGTAATAGATTGGAGCGATATGCGGCAGGAAGCTTCACCTGTACCTCGCATTCAGACCCGAGAATGTGATGGATTCCCGGACCTAGTATATGTATTTCATACGCGCTTTTTATTGCGCTTTTTACTGTTCATGTGGAGACTATGAAGTATCCACAAGGCTCCGAGCAACGGCTTAAGCGGAATTATATACGTTAGCCAAGGAGCTGTGATGACAGGTCAGCTCAAACGAATAACTCATCAGATGTTTATGGATGAGCATCGAGGACGTCTGAAGGAATAAATGTCTCAACCTAGCGTAAACTTGATAAATGTAAGAATACCCAGAAAAACTAAACTGTAATGCCTGACGTGGTACGGCTTGAATATCTCACTAAAACAATAAACCTATATATATTTGTCAAATGACATGTACAGAGGGTGGGCCTCGGGGACTAACACGGTGAGTTCTTTGCCCTATATCGGCCAAACAAAGCTTGCACATTTGTAAATGCTCATACTCCAGACTAACTCTATTACTAATGGCGTCACCGATGGAGTCACTTCAAGTTAAAACCACTCCAGTCGTCGTCTACACACCAAGAGCTTCAATATGACACCCCACGTGGCAGTTTCGTACCCATCTCGCCTAAATAATACCCGATGCACTCTAACCAGTCAATTTCCAGTTACTGTCAGACTGCACATGCACAGAATGACGGCACTTCCAGACTGCACATGCGCAGAATGACGGCAATTCCAGCAAAAACCATTCCAATCGTAGTCTACCCGATGAGAACTACGAAATGAGACCACACCAAATATATCTCTCTGTGCACTTCGGAAACTGTCATCTCTATATTTCTACATGCGCATATCGGCGCGACTTCCTGTAAAAAACAAACCAGTCTGACTCTATCCCACTAAAGATTCAATATGACACTCCACATGATCCATTTGTACTAAGGATGGCTCCTATATCGCACAAACACGCCCCTACTCACTTCCAAAATGCCCTCTTTCGCTAGTACTGTCGAACTGCGTATGCATAACCTTGTGTTATTTCCAGTTCAAACCACACCAAGCGTCGTCTACATGCCCAGCGCTCCAATATGACATCCAACATAGCCCATTAGAACAATGAATAGCCCCTCAATCGCTCAAAAACGCCCCTGCGCACTCCCCAAATGCACGCTTTCGCTACTACTGCCCAACTGCGCATGCGCAACATTTCGTCATTTTCAGTTCAAACCACCCAAGCGTAGCCTACACAACGAGGGCTTCAATATGACACCCTACGCGGCCTATTATGACCAAGAATGGTCACCAAGAATGACAGCACACGCTTACGCTTCTTACAACAGCGTTAACTTTAAACATTAGCATGTCAGGTTTAGAATGACAAAATATTTCGAATGTTCGTTCTATCGCAATAAAGAATTTGGTAGGCAGTATGCTGCTCTTGTCCATTACTATGGTTCTTAATCGAGTGTGGTCTTTCAACAGCCGCCGTTATCTTTTGTTGCCGGATGTTTATTTCCATCCAAATCGCTATATTTCCACTATATTTGTTCATGATACACTTAAATCAACCAGCATGGCAGACCGGAGCATGTAGCGCGACGTCAAATTTACCTCAGCTGCCTTTTCAAGAACTGAGTGTAAGTACGATATGATCGTGGTGTGTCCAGCCGCAATCAGATGACACAAAAGCAAATTTAGTGGAAGATTAATGCTACTAATTGTTGCATTTTGTAGCATTCTGTTGTTTGTTGAAATACATCGCATTGTGGAACGCGAACGAAGCATGCTGGAAAACGTATTTGCTCTGTTGAAATGAACATTCGAAGATATTCTTTTGCGGTTATACAACACATTATATCACGGGCGGCGGAAGGAATTTCAGATTGCCCTGACCGACGATCATAGCACAATGAGGCGAAGGTCCAGGGGCCGCCTAGGCCCCGGAAGCTCCGGGATCCTAGATTTCAGGAGATGCATTCTGCGCTATTTTCGGCACATAAAATACCATATTAATGCTCGATAAAATGTTGAAAATGTGGGTTCAAATAAGACATTTACAAAGTTTATTTATCACTGAAAATCAGGTTTCACTAAAAGATTCCCGTCATCACCGCCGACAGAGGGTTGGCGTGATTGACGAGAAAAATATTTCAGAATTGACATTGTCAAACTGAAGACAGACGAAAAAGATCAGAAGAGATCAGACTGTGAGCAGAAGTATAAAAATTTTTACGAAACATTGAAACCTCCGAAAAAGCGCTCGTGAACGCTGGAGAGAAGATAACGCCCAACATTTATCGACGAAATTCCAAGACTAAATGATGATTGGCCTATAGATTTCTTCGACTGTACACTTAAAATGTACAGATGGCGCTGCTGGCGGTTAAATATTACAGATCAGCAGCGCCATCTGCACATTTTAATAATAATGCTGACGGTTAAATATTACACGTCAGTAGCGCCATCTGGACATTTAATAAGTGTACAGTCGATCGGGCTGTTAGACCCAAATATATGTAAGTTACAAAACACTTGGTACGGATTATGGTTCAGTTTGCTCTGACTCTAGTATGTCATGGAATGAGTACAACTTCCCACTATTACCTCAGTTTCCTTCCAATTTATAAAACATATTATATATTCCTTTGGTATATTTGATATGGAATGAGCTATTTTCCTCGTTACATGGTCAATATACAAGAAATCCCTTATATTTTCCACATTTTCAAGGCAACGATGAGTCGAGATGCAGCGCATATAAGCAGACGTTGAAATTAATTGATTTTAAAAACGAAAGCAGTCGACATTACCGGTGAGCCTTGTCAACAAGCGCTAATCGAACAGTTGTTCATTGCAATTTTCACATAGCGAGGAGGCCAGACAAGGAATGGAATTTATAATACAACCTTTTAGCCAGGTAGGGCTAATGACGCTCTATCTCCACAGAAGATAATGAAAAATAAGTAATGAATAACAGCGCCTTGAAGTAGTGAGTTTGTACAACATCGTCTATGCTGCGAAAACAGCACCCTTTCATCTCCGTAAAGATTTTGAGATACATGTAGGTCTTGATTCGAGTATATATGACAAATTGGTCGTTTCTTCCTGTTACGGTTGAATAATTTCCTTATTACTTCCAATGGATACTAATTGTGCACCCCTATTGGCTGACCTATATCTGTTCTCTTATGAATATGACTATATATGCAGGCGCTTTCAAAAACCGATCCATTCAAAGCCAGTTCCTTCTCATTCACCAAACGCTATATAGACGATCTTCTCGCTGTGGATAATCGCTATATAAATGACGCAGTGAAGGATATATATCCACCTTCACTTGATTTGAAGGAAACTACAGATAACCCTACAGGCACATCGTATTTAGACCTATAAGTCTATAAAAATGAAGCGGCCTTCTCTCTCGTCGATTGTATGACAAAAGAGATGATTACAATTTCGACATCGTAAGCTATCCCTATCTGAACAGTAATATTTCAGTGGGACCTGCATATGGCGTGTACATATCACGCCTAGTAGCATTTGCTAGATCCTGTGTTAAATGTGACGATTTTAATCAACGTCACAAAACATTGTTGCAGAAACTTATAAAACAGGGCTATTCCACCAAGCGCCTCCACTTAAAGTTTCTCAAATTTGGCGATACATATCGCATGCTGATAGCAAAATACGAACGTAGCGTGCAAGATCTATGGCGCTATGTTTCGTAACTTGTGTCTAATTCCGGTTAACCCGGGGCTAGGGGCCGTATGAACCCATGTACTTCAAGATCCTCATGGTACTCATATGAACAGTCACAATCAAAGCGTGACTGAGATACATCATTCTTTAGATGACAACTTTACAACGAATATTATGGATTAAGAATACTGATCAGCGATACGGATTTGATATTTTTGGAACATCATGATGTCTTGCCGGCATCATTGAAAACTGTTGACCGCTTCTCTCTTGCAGGAAACAAGCCTATGTTTATGTATACTATGATTGTCTTTTTGAATTTGGTGCTAATACTGTTATATGGAGTATGGAATAGGTCTTTGGATTATGGACGCGGATATTCTCTAATGGACGACGGCTGAATTATGAATGACGGACCAGACGCTTGTAATTCAGATCATTCGTGCCCCGCTCCTATCCGAATTGAAATTAGTGTATGGTAGAGTACTATCCGAGTGGGTTTTCGGCTCACCAGTGAATGGAGATATGTCAGGGTGAATGTACCAGTACATCGATGTATCATTGAAGTTCTCGACGAAATGGTTAACAACTACTTCGCACTCACTGGGGAGTGCAGTGCTGTTGTACTGCCACGTTTAAAAAGGTTTCAGACAAATTCAGTTTTACGTCTACCGCGCATGTTTCTGTGCATCTACCAAAATAGCGAATTTTTCTTAGGAAATTTAAAGGAAAATAAGCTTTTTAAAGAAAAGTTTTTAAAGGATTTTTTAACGTGTTTCCCAAATTTTGAGGCAATACGACGTCAACCAAGCAACGCTGGCAAACTGACTAAGCAAAATCAGAGTAAATTGGCCTCGTGGTCATGGTTTTCCATGTTGGCACCATATACTGTCTTGAATAGAAGCCACTGAATGCGACGTTAAACCTTAATTCTCTCTCTCTCTCTCTCCTTGAATAGAAGCCTGGTGACCCCTCATTCTGATTAGATTTTCCGATTCAGAATTGTTCCAGAAAACTATTGAAGCATTTTGGAGAAAATGGCATTTTATCTTCTTAGAAAATTTAGCTATTTCTATGAAAGTAGAGTCATTTTTCATAGAATTCCTGTCTAATCCCATATATTATAGTACACCATATAGATTCCTGGATTATGCAAAATGAAGCCGGGTGACTCCTGAATTTTATCCTTTATTTTGAATGTTGAGGGTTGAAATATAAGAAAAGTATGATGGCCGAGAGGGGCCATCGCGTCTTTCATTTCTAATTTAACGCGATGGAGCGATGGAGCTATGCGATGCGCGATGGAGCTATGCGATGGAGCGATGGAGCTATGCGATGAAGCGATGGAGCTATGCGATGAAAAGTCGATGAAAAGTCGCGCTATGCGATGCACGATGAGGCTATGCGATGGAGCTATGCGATGC
>JAVTVY010001494.1:0-36566 GCA_036873755.1 Hanleya hanleyi | reverse complement strand
CACCCATCGCACGAGGGCCGATGATGATGTCGCCCTAATTCAACAGTCAAATTCCGACGACAAGACCTTGGGCCAGATTTTTGTACGACGTGGAGGGCAAAGTACACTTCGTGGACGAAGCCATAAATGTTCCCAGCGATCTGTTACACGAAGACCATCCAGTGAGTGACATTTATCGGCGCCATTGGCCCATGATCCGGCACTGTTTCTACCATCATCGCCCTATTCAAGATATCTACAATTTCCGACTGACCGATCTCGCCCGTCTACGTAGCTACGTAGAAGCCATCTTCAAAGATCAAACTACGGCCTTCAAATTGAATCTGGCGTTTGGTTATGTGCTGCAGCATAAAGAGACAGTCCAAAAAGTCCGATATTTTTACCCGAGCAGTAACATCCGGGTTTTTGACCAACCGTTTACCATCATTAACCGAGTGTCGCTAGAGATGATGCTGGAGAAACTGGACACCGTGGATCCCTTGGAATGGGCCCAACAACAACGCCCCAACACCAAGTGGACAGTGGAGAGTGTGACCAATGTTACGTTTTTCGTTACCAAGCTGACCGACCACTCCCATCGGCTGAATGCGTCACCCATGCACTGATGAATACCATAACATGCCGTACATACTCTATATGTCTACATGTTGATCGTTGACGGTACGGAGGTGACCGAAGAGACACGGATGTTACCGAAGATGTCAAGGCTCGGCCCCCGACTTGGGGATAGTTGAACTGAGTGTGCTAAAAATAGATCACCAGCTAGCGTGCTATAAAAGGGAAGCGGCCTGGACGTTTCATCAGACACTCTGTCAACCACCAAGATGTTCACTTGCACAACTTGCCAGAAGCTGTTTACTCGTCTAGATAAGTTACGACGCCACGAGGCCTCCATCCACAACGATGCCTGGTATACTTGTATAATCTGCGCACGGTCATTCAATCGGAAGGATCATTTACTGCGTCATGAGAGGGTACTCCACGCGGGTGCGACGGTACTATGTAATGATTGTGGTCGACTCTTCAAACGACCCAGTCGGTTTAGACAGCACCAACGTTTGATGCATGCCCTGTCTCTACGGTTTGGGCGACAACTTTCCACTAAAGAGGGGCCGCGGAAGGTCAGACCCAGTGAAGATGAACCCGGAGAGACGAACGCCACTGGTGATGCGATGACGAAGAGCCTGCCTATACCCACGGTCCAGGAGGGCCTGGATATCCAGCCGGACCCCACTGTTACGGTTTCGAGTCCTACGCCTGATAACATCGAACATTTTCTGGACGAGCCCATAAATGTTCCTAGCGATCTCTTACAGGGCGCCCATCCAGTGAGTGACATCTATCGGCGCCATTGGGCCATGATACGGCACTGTTTCCACCGTCATCGCCCTATTCAAGATATCTACAATTTCCGACTGACCGACCTCGCCCGTCTACGTAGCTACGTAGAAGCCATCTTCAAAGATCAAACTACGGCCTTCAAATTGAATCTGGCGTTTGGTTATGTGCTGCAGCATAAAGAGACAGTCCAAGTCCGATACTTTTACCCGAGCAGTAACATCCAGGTATTTGACCAAGCGGTTACCATCATTAACCGAGTGTCGCTAGAGACGATGCTGGAGAAACTGAACACCGTGGATCCCTTGGAATGGGCCCGGTTGCAACGCCCCAACACCAAGTGGACAGTGGACAGTGTGACCAATGTTATGTTCTTCGTGACCAAGCTGACGGACCAACCCATCGGGTGAATGTATTCACCCAGGCACTGATAGATACTCAGAATGCACAAGCAACTATCTGAGGATATGTTGCCTCAACGGTATCCTGGGCTGCCTGATGATGATTAGAATAAACGGTTCAAAGCGAACATGGCCGAAGATGGAACTTTCTGAAATGAAGACTTCTGATTGGACAAGAATACATCTAACGGACAGGAACGAATATGACAGATGCAATGACTATAAGTTCTATTAGCCAAGCAGTGGCCTAGAATGGAGCCAAAGGTAACCCATCCATGTCCAGAAAAACATTACCCGGGTGTACAAGAACCCAGATGTAGGCGCGGACGTCAGCGAAAGCACACCGTGAATACCCCAATTCGATTGGCTGATTGTTCGACCGCTGATTGGTTCTTTTTCTCGACCGCTGATTGGCTCTTTTTCTCGACCGCTGATTGGCTCTTTTTCTCGACCGCTGATTGGTCCACATGGAACTGCCCATTTTTCCCAGGTTCATCTAGAATCCCCTTTTTTGTGCTCAAGCTCTGACTATAGCGATACCGCAACATTGTCTCATTGGACATTGGACCGTCTGACCTGGAGGTGACCCTTTGACCTTTTGACCCGCGTCCGCGCTGCCGGGGATGACGCGAGATGACGCGCGCGCGCGCGCTGCGGGGCGCTGGGGCGGGAAAACACCCCGGCGGTTGAACATTGGAACTCTTCTATGTTTGGAGGTAGTGTTTAGTGAAAACCCGGAAGTGACGTGACAACCCACGTGACCTGCGTATATACTCCTGTAAAATAGAGCCGATTTTATTTCTTTGGAAAGGGGCAAGGACTTGCGCTTTTTATACTACTAAACTGTGAAGTAAATTACATCTTACATAGGCCTTAAGGCCGTGATATGCATATGAAGTAGTCTGGGGCATGGTCAGTACTTGTCAATTTTCCCTTCGTCTAGTACTCACCGATTTTTTTATTTTTATTATTATTATTTTCGGTACTTTCAAATTTTTTTCCATCGTATTCTACATGATCAACCTCATAGCTCATAGTAAAAGCCATAAAAAAAAAACCGATCACCCCTATACCCATACAGGCCAAATATAGCGGGACATGATCTTCACCTGGGAATTGGTCATTCGACAATATTGCAAAGTCACAGACAGCCGAAATGGCATTAACTATTTACATATGTGACGGGTAGGAATTGTACTATTAAATGTCATTCATTTCAGTCATATTCATTTGTTAGGAGTAATCCGAGTGCATCAATTAATAGTCTGGACTCATACGAGGATAGAAAATAAAATTAGTGCATTGTTAGACTAGAATATCATGTCCTAAATAATTATCAGAACAATCCATAGGCTGTGAGAGAGCTAAACCCCGATGTATTGGTTATACACAGAATACCCGGCCGGCCTATTTTAAGCGGAATCCATTATTGAGCATCAGAGTTGTCTCCCTTGCACCAAAGCGTATAGATGGCGCTGATGTTTGAACGAGGCGAATATCCGGGCAATGACATCAAAATTCGAGCGTTAACTGCGTAGAAAGTCGCTCACATCTGTTAATCATACAGCTGCTCGACATCGCCTAAATCGCTGGACTCTGCATTGACACACAAATATTATTAGTTATTCAGGTTTTGCCCCAGGTGTATGGAAAGTTACGACTCTCCCTGAAACTCATACACCGACTGAACGAAACGAGCTGGAATTTTCAGGGCATGCGTATCGATGTGAAAATTGATATTCTTTCACAGATTTCGAAGGGTATACAGTTCTGGTGAGAATGAACGCAGCCTTTATGATCAGCGATTGAACGATAATGTAGGCCACCGAACAGGTTTTGTGGAATCAACATTTCTGTAACACTCCTCCCTTGACTGGAGGGATTTTATCGGACATGTGCAGTACGGAACGCTATTTTGTTGCATACATTCGCTTATCGTGGCAGTCCGTATAATTTGTCAATTTTTGTGTTTGGTTTCGTGAGAGAGGACGACAATGGTTTTCATTAGTGCAAAACTCCCGCTCCCCGACCCCCAACAGTGAAAGCTGGTGGATGAAATTGTACTCCACGGGAACGGTTGGTGATACGCATATTTGTTAGCATACGAATGCATCGTGATGAAGGCTTCAATGGTGTGTTATACCCACCTAGGAAAAAAACACCCCAGATCATCTGGACTAAACTCTTTATCAGGTAAGCTAGACTTTAGTACTATACTTGCGTTGAAACCCATGCAGACAACCGATTCCAATATTTCAATGCATTGGCAACATAGCGTCGCACGAAATATACGCGCCCCTGTTGACCAGGATTTTTTTATACTCCCACAACAACAGACAATTTGAAGACAATTTTCTAGCGGGTGTTTTCTTGAAAATAATTGCTGTAATATTTTTGTGGACGCCTAAATATAGAGGAGAAAATGGCAACATTGTGACCAAACCATAACAGTTGACAGCTGTAAAAATAGATACCGTGGCATAAATTAGAGAGAGCATTTCAGTACATCTCAAAAAAATGAAACCTGGATGGGTATCCTTCATCTCGAGGGGACGCAAGTTCGATTCTTGCTTTCATTATGTGAGTATGTGTTGGACATGTGATCTTTAAATTTTATTATCATCAATACACCTAAACGGTATAGTTCAACCACACCCCAGCCCAACCGATGCCCCTTCATGAATGCTTCACATTGATTAAAATGGCGGCACCTCATTTTACACACACAACACCACAAGCCGCCATTTTGAACCCACACCCACTCACCCAGGTCAATCAGTGCACTGGGGGGGACAAGGGGAGGGAGGAGGGAAATGGAATAGCCAAAAAAAAATTTTTTAACATTTAATAAAAAAGGAAAAAAAGATTCATGGAGCCAAAAAAAATCTTTTTCATTTTCTATGTTTTTTTAACAATTAAAAAAGGGTTTGAAAAAAGGGAAAATGGGGGAGAAGGGGGGGGACAAGGGAGTAAGCAAGGTGGATGGAATAGCCCCAATTTTTTCTTTAATAATGGACCCATGGGGTCGAGTGAGGTATCAAATTGAAGCTTATGTGAAGGGGCATGTAATGGGTTGGGTATGGGATTGAACTATCGGCCTTCTGCGCATGCGCGGTAGGCGAAAGGTATGGAAATAGACGTTTTGGAGGTAGGAGATAGCCAAAAAAATTTTTTTTTTAAAATGGACCAATGGGGTCGAGTGAGGTATCAAATTGAATGTCAGGTGAAGGAGCATCTAATGGGCTGGGTGTGGGGTTGAACTATCGGTATTCTGCGCATGCGCGGCGGCCGAAGGGTATGGAAATAGCCTTTTTTGGAGCTAGGAGAGCCCCTAATGGACCAATGGGATCGAGTAAGGTATCAAAGTGAAGCTTATGTGAAGGGGCATCTGATGGACTGGGTGTGGGTTGAATTAGGGTGATTCTGCGCATGCGTGGCGGCCAAAAGGGTATGAAAATAGCCTTTTTGGAGCTAGGAGAGCCCCTAATGGACCAATGGGATGGAGTGAGGTATCAAAGTGAAGCATAAGTGAAGGAGCATTTAATGGACTGGGTGTGGGGTTGACATATCGATAAAAAATGGATATGACCTTGAACTGATCACGTGACCTCCCCGTGAGGAAAAAAACCCAGAACCAAGTCAGTACATGCATCCCATAGTCCCAGGTCACGCGGAAAAACCCCAGAACCAAGTCAGTACATGCATCCCATAGTCCCAGGTCACGCCCGATTCACGCAGACCGGAAGTGACGTCATACACCTGCGCACAACCGGGATGGAAAAACCCCAGAACCAAGTCAGTACATGCAACCACACACGACACAAAAAACGGCCGCCATCTTGGACCCATCCATCTTGGTCCCACCTCCTACCACACACGACACAAAAACTGGCCGCCATCTTGGACCCATCCATCTTGGTCCCACCTCCTACCACACACGACACAAAAACTGCCCGCCATTTTGAACCCACACCCACTCACACCAGTGCACTGATTGACCTGGGTGCAAAACCGCTATTTCCATACCCTTGGGCCTCCGCGCATGCGCAGAATGCCGATAGTTCAACCCCGCGCCCAGCCCATCAGATGACCCTTCATGAATGCTTCACTTTGATACCTCACTCGACCCCATCGGTCAACTAGGGGCTCCCATAGCTCCAAAAAGGCTATTTTCATACCCTTTTGGCCGCCGCGCATGCGCAGAAGGCCGAATGTCAACCCCACACCCAACCCATTAGATGCCCCTTCACCTAAGCTTCACTTTGATACCTCACTCGACCCCATCGGACCATTTTATCTAGGGACTACTTTTTCTCCGCGGAAGCTTTTTCCCGAGACCGAATCACCGCCAAAATCACGGCCAAACCGCATCACCGCGCATGAATACATTTTTTTTGCCGGAACTTTTTTTTCTGCCGGAACTATGCACTCATTGACACCGGTGTCAATGAGTGCACTAACGACACAAATCCACACACGACACAAAAACTGGCCGCCATCTTGGACCCACACCATCTTCGTCCACCTCCTATCACACACGACACAAAAACTGGCCGCCATTTTGAACCCACACCATAAAGGACACAAAAACGGGCCGCCATCTTGGTCCCACCACGGTCGCCCAAACATTGTAGCGATCGGGTTGCAACATTGTTGCAATTCTATAAAGGACACAAAAACTGGCCGCCATCTTGGACCCACACCATCTTCATCCCACCTCCTATCACACACGACACAAAAACTGGCCGCCATCTTGGACCCACACCATCTTCGTCCACCTCCTATCACACACGACACAAAAACTGGCCGCCATCTTGGACCCACACCAAAAAGGACACAAATACTGGCCGCCATTTTGAACCCACCCCGTCAATGAGTGCACTAACGACACAAATCCACACACGACACAAAAACTGGCCGCCATCTTGGACCCACACCATCTTCGTCCACCTCCTATCACACACGACACAAAAACTGGCCGCCATTTTGAACCCACACCATAAAGGACACAAAAACGGGCCGCCATCTTGGTCCCACCACGGTCGCCCAAACATTGTAGCGATCGGGTTGCAACATTGTTGCAATTCTATAAAGGACACAAAAACTGGCCGCCATCTTGGACCCACACCATCTTCATCCCACCTCCTATCACACACGACACAAAAACTGGCCGCCATCTTGGACCCACACCATCTTCGTCCACCTCCTATCACACACGACACAAAAACTGGCCGCCATCTTGGACCCACACCAAAAAGGACACAAATACTGGCCGCCATTTTGAACCCACCCCACTCACTATAGGCCACGCCTCCTCATCACGCATGCGCACCCCCCAATACCCCCCCAAAACAGGTCGCTGTGACGTAAAAACAGGCTCTCGCGCATGCGCAGTGGGGGGTTTTAGCCCTTATTTACGCTTTACCTACTACTGACATATCTACCCGTCGATATACCAGATATTGCCAAAACCTATAGGAACATCCATGCAGACCAGAAAGGAAACATGCAGTGGTTTCTTTTATTTGTTGAATTCATCGGATTTTCTACAGAGAATTTGAAAGGCTCCACGGGGATATATTTTTTCATGAGGTAAACGCAATATCTTAACTGTGCATTTATCGAGAGCGATGGGTCACTAAACCTTCCACTTTGCATGCACGAATTGGAATCCACGCATCTCGAAGTTCATATTCAAATTATCGGTAAACCTCGCTTTTCCGACACAATGGAATATCTTCATGGATGTTCCATGGTAGCAACACATTATTATTCAATCGAAAGGGAGGCAAATTGCATTTTGACTGAGTATAAAATTAGACATAATGATGTTCCATCGAATAGTGATGGAAATGAACAAACAAATTGCTTGTTCAATCATATTTACAGTGTATTAATAAGAATGCCATCAAAAGTGAATACAGTGGGATACATGTAAACGTTTTGGTTTGAGTCATTCAACCATTTACTTTGTTTCGAACAGTCAGTGTTGTCGTGAGATACCTTACATCCCAGATAACACGCGGTGATTTGGATGGTTGGTTGGTTTTTTGAAGTTTAACGTCGCACCTAGCCTTATTGGTCACACGGCGACGATGACCCAAACAAACATACCCTAGCAAAACACCAACCCTAACAAAAACCTAACCAAAACTAAAAAAAAAGAAAATTGAATTTCGAATTTTGAAAATTAGGCTCTACAGACACTGGTGATCACAATGGATCGTCAGAGAGCCTAATTTGTTTGGCACTTTAATCTACCTCCTGTGCCAGACAAACATGGTACAAACCATGCTTCTCTAAGCTGAAGGGCTTAACACGCGATGAAAGTATTATATAGATTATCTATCTATCGATACATTCCCAACTTCTAAAATATCGTCTGAAACGTGTTAGAGTATAAGTGAAAGTTGGACTATCAGTGCATGGTTGCCTTGAGATTCTGTGATTCTGGTGGAACATTCTTCACTGTGATCTGTCATAATCAAGTTTCCTCTAACATGTTACTTCATACAATAATACAAATGAACTAAATAACTTGCATGTTTAGTCGTATACCGGTACAGCAAATTAGAATGCCTGGGAGGCGAACATGGTGAGATATAGTGTATACGTTCTGCTCGCAAAAAAGGCAGAGCCTAATAACAATCGATGTCTTTTCTCACTTACCATGCTGAAGAAAAGGATCGTGCGAAACAGAGAGATTATTTCGTACAGTGCGCCTTCATTCCTATTCATACTGTCGATCGATACACCGTTTTCTTATACAGAGAATGGAAGTTTAGATTGATATTCTAGCTTTAATGATACACCTATGTACGTTTCGGCTAGAAAATTTAACTACAGCAAGAATTCCGCTGATATCTGAAATTCGCATCACTTTTCGCCGGCAAGTCAAACACATTATACACCTGATTATACTGAGAAAATACGTATGCTCATAATATGTATAGGGGTGTTTAACTGTGGGTCTTTAAATGGTGATGTTCACCTTTGGGGTGTTTAACTATGGGGTGTCTAACGGCAATCTAGGTAAACCAAGATGGTAAATCAAGATAATATTCCGTGATATTATATCTGAGTTTACTGAGATTGGTCTAACTGTAGAGTGTTTCGGATTGATTTGGGAATTAAGATATACCAATATCTAATTGATACCCATTCGGGGTAATTCCACACATACCGCCGGGTTATGAACACATATATTATTGATGTGGCTTACACATCCTTAATTACATGTATTTACAAGGACTTGATACATCTACATGTATACCTCAATCGCCATTATCCTATAATCACCGACACTGGAACTGTGTTCTTCGCTGAATTCGACCTCTGGGCAGACAATGTCATTCATTCAAATTCAGCTGCAGATTCAGATCCGATCCACAACATATACATGATATACACATAGAACCATACTTCTATATTCCCATGTGATGTACGTTCAAACCACGGTTTAATGTGGACACCAAGTATCCACCAAGCCCCCAAGTAGCTGAACGTGATGAAACTATCTGATTACAGGACGATGCATCGATCCCAAACAACTAACGGTACTAACGTTAAGAGATTTTATAGATCTTCCGTAGTCTATCAACACTTTATGATAAAACATGATTAACACGATACCTTCGAATGTTTTATGGTTTTGGACCATCATATCTGAGTACAACTCTGTTTGACACTAAAATAAAACTCAGTGGCGGCTCTAACTGTATAGGATGTTGCAAATAACAGTTGAAGAGGGCATTTCAAAGAGTATTGGGGAATCACCGTAACCAGAGAGCCTCACCATAACACAAAACTAAAGGTGAATGAGCATACTCAGCACAATACATTTACCACAATAAATACATATGATCGGGGAATATTTTGGGAAACATTTATGTGGATGTACATCTGGATCCATACATATATTCAGAATTTCAAAATAGTAATACACCTGATGACGTCTATGTGATGACCCTCTAATAATATGGTTGCTTTGACGTTTACAAATGAAACTCACCTGTGAGTAAGAGAAGTCCGTCTGCTTGTATAGTCCAGTATATCAGTACATCATCATCTACTTGAGGTAGAGGGGGTATACCCCGGAACATAACGATGGCATCAACAACAATTGATAGAGGTGCTACATATAGAGCTAGACGGAGTATACATTCTGTTCGGCTTTCTCGCTGGCACACATATAGTGCTGTTGGGAATTTCTGCCTCGGATATAGTCAATCGATCACACAATTCTATAACACTCTCCTATCCGAAATGTGCTGAACTTTAAATTATGGCTAGCCAGCCGCCGTGTGCCTGATTCGGAAGTATTCTGGATTTGTTTATCCATATTCCATTGCTATTTACATACTCTAATATTGAACAGATCGTCCACGTAGGGCTGTATGTCGGGATATGTTGACCCAGTCAATTTCGCCATCAGTACATCTAAAGGCACTTGGATACTATCCTCGCCTCAGCTAACCCGTCGAATATTTTTCTGGTATAAAACGTTATTGTCAAACGTGCCCGATTTCAATACCACCGGCTGTTTCACCTGCTGTAATTAGGCCATTCATCTATCTGCCTTGGATCGAACTGTTCAATTGTTGCGAAGTACATTACAACTCCGTTGACATTCAGTCGCAGTAACGGTATTCACGGGAAAGATAACCAGCTGGTGTTTGACTTTCTCTTTTCCAATTATCATGTAGTATTGTTATAACGTGTTCAAGTCAGCCAGAATCATTGTCATTCGTCGCTCAATAGTTGATTACTGAAGTTATTTTGTGCTGGGTCGTACTTATGATATTTACACTGCATAGTTTTTGTGCCCCTTAATGAATAAGTACGACAAAAAGAACTGTTGAAGTAAAGTGTGGGACTTACAAGCGCATTGCTTTCGCAAATATGGATCATTGGGTTAAGGCCAAGGGGGGTGTGAGAGATTTTGACATTTTTTTGGTCAGATTGAAATTTTCAAAAAGGCGCTAAATTATCAAGGGCGCATTATTTCATCTTAGAAACACAAGAAAATATAACTATTTCTTTGAACTAAATCGAAAAAATGACTTTGTGGAACAAAATTGATCAAAAATGTAGTGGATTTTTCGAAGTAAAATTTGGAAATTGAAGAAATGTGGTGACTGTTTAACTCACGAGTAAAGTTGAATCATCTCTTCGTTGAGGTCAAACAAGAATGACCTACTTGAAGTTGTTGGAAAATAGAATGCTACACGTGGTCAAGCAAACTGAATTGTTCGGAAAAGTGGCGATTCACATTTCTTCCTGCTCAGGTGGAATTTTTCCGGCCTCGATGCATTAACCCTTCCCACAAAACTGAACACCTGTCAATAATAGTCAATCTGAATGAGACAGTCATTCAACGTGTTGTTGTTGTTTCGTGTTGTTGTTGTTGGCACATTGTCCAGAGAGTTAATGACATTCAGCTGCGCTCTGTTTATGCTCACCCATTCTCATCGAGAAACACTTTAATGCGATCGGAATGCAGAACCATTCAGCTGGGAGAGCTACTCACCGAAATTTACTATACTACCATCTATGTTGTCTATATTTGATGTAATTAGACGAATGATCTGTTTTTTCATCAGTGCCACCAAGATATCAAATCTGGCGCGATTTCTCGAGAAGCAGGCGACGGGATATTAGAGTAAGGCGGCTCGAAAAGTAGATCTCCAGAGAGGTTGACAGAAATTATTTTCTACAATGAAACTGTCAAAATAAATATGTTGGATGCTAAGTATCACCATATTTCACTCAATTATGATGCTTCTTTCATGTTTATACATGTTATTGACGATATTTTCGACATGACTATTTGGGCGTATGAATAATATTGAGATGTGATGGGTCACCTTGTTTAGAAAAGAAACATGCTCTGACACATTCCGAACTGTGTGGAATCAAAGCGCTAAATTCGATCTCTATGTCAATAGATGGGCTGAAAAGTACGTATCATACTTTGTTATTTGTGGAAAATTTGAATTTGATATCTGCTATAGTTTATTTTCTATTGAACTATCTTTATTTCGTTGTGACGTCGAAGGCAAAATGGCGAGATTTCAGCGGTCATTTGTGATGACGTGCAGAGTCGAAAATGTATGTACGCCACGTGCTTCAGGCGAAATGGATAAATTCGCTCGTAGGACCTCCAAAACTTAGTTGAGTCATTTTATTTATAGTTTACCTGGCTTGTTTTAGTATTTATTTTCTTAGAGTCGCTTCACGAAATTCTTTGTCATTTCATTACATTTTTGCTTCACAAAGGTTTTGAAAAAATTCCCCCCCCCCCAAAAAAAGAAATACATTTTTTGTCATTTCATGTCTCATGGTATCATTGTGTCATGAAATTTGGTCATTATAATGATGAGGGGCGTTTTTGGAAATTTAGACTTGGCAAAAATTTTCAAAAATGTCAAAGATCCTGATGATCCTTAATTTTGAGCCGTTGTTTACTTAACGACGCTCACAAATCTCGTCTATTTAGAACTGTATGTTTCCAGGGATAAAATATTACCACAGCTATTGTTTTTGTTCCACTTAAACTGACAGTATTCCGCTGACGATAAATTTATTCCTTCTCTCTACATATCAGTTCATGTTTAAGCCATTGGTATGGACCGTGTGGGCATGTCATTCCTCGTCTCCAAATAAATAGATGCACAAAAGCCTGGCTGATACAACAAAACCTGGCTGATACAACAAAGCCTGGCTGATACAACACAGCCTGGCTGCTACAACAAAGTCTGGCTGAGATACTAGCACATCCCATACACGCTAAGTTGATTTTTACGTAAACAAAAATGCCGTCAGAAAATCAGCATATGCGATCACATGACTTCCTGCCACGTAACGCCGTTATATATTCCACCACCATACTTGGATAGGATTTGAACGTACGGATCGTGACAAACAGACGTAGATCCGCGGAGAAGCAATGCTAACTAATTAATTATTCGTCAAAGTAAAACTGTAGCTTGTTGGTGACCACGTTTGTTTGGTAGCATCGATGCTACCACAAAGTTAACTAAGATAGTATAGTATGAGGGGAGGGGTGGCGTCATTATGGCTTCCTACCCTATCACTGGAACAACAAAAACATGGAAGCTGACATTTATCATATTAGGGTCATATTGAGCCTATTTGCATAACACCCGAGCGGAGATTCATGAGTCAACTCGAACTGGCGGTCATGTGGGTTACCAGAAAAGTGATCTTTTCGTTATTTTCTTCAAAATTTCGGCTTTTCCACGAGGAAAATCGGCCAAAGCTATTATTATTTACTAATGCAGTTTTTGCGAAGAAATTACATTTATAATAATCCTGTAAAGTCTAACCGAAACATACAACAAAAAATGCCTTTCTTTATTTTTATTTTTTTGCATTTTCTAATGGAATAGTGTGGTAAGTATCAGCGTCCTGTATCAATGGGCAAGAAAAATAAATATGGGTGGGAGGGAGGCGGGGGCGAAATCCCTCCGCCAAACCTAGACAGACCACAAAAAGCCTAGGCTAGGGTTCAGAATTTCCGCGTCCATTGAACGTCGAAAGACCTTATTCATGAGACATAATTTGTACCAAGTTCCCAGTAGGTAAACTTCTAACCCTAACCCTAACCCCTAATATAAACGCATAAAAATATTTGCACACAAGATTGTTTCTTGCAAAAGAGAAAAGGTCAGCAATTCATGATAATGCCGACCAGTTCTTATTGTAAGAACCGTACCAGACCAGTTTTCTTTTCCGCAGATGAATGTAGTCTTATATCTAGCGTATATAAGAACACGGTCTAATTGTTCATATGGACATCGTGTAGATTGTGTTATTACACCGTGTAGATTGTGTTATTACACGATGTACTGATTGCCCATATGGCCACAGATCAAGTGTAATCGGATGTAAGATCTTACACAACTCGATCATAATCTGCCATCAGTCTGTCATAATTATTATAGAATTCGAAGAAATTTGAGTGAAGTTTCTGCAAAACAATCTTTTGAGACGTTGATAGAAATCGCCAAATTTATCATATAATCTAGCAAATAATACCAGACGAGCTATGTATACGCAATATGCAGACCCCTCCATAATGTAACCGTCTATCTTATCGTAGTATCGACGTGAGCCCTTTTCACCTATATAAAGGTATATGTCTAAATATGATGTCCAAATGGATCAGCTATGTAGGGACAATCTAATACAAGAAAATCATCTATATAGCGTTTGGTGAATGAGAAGGAACCGGTTTTAAACATGTATCTTTGAACCAGTTCCTCTGTATAAATTCGATTCAAAAGAGAACAAATATTGGTCTGCCAAAAGAGGTGCACAAATGGTACTCAACGGAATAGTTGTATAATGTTGGTAGATAACAAACATGCTGGTTGTTGTTTTCAACCTGCAGCGTAAATTTTACCCGAATTCATTTTATTTCTTGAAGGACTCGCGGCCATAAACGTGGTCGTACAACTTCTGAAATCAAATATGAGAACCTGTATTGATTCGTATTGTGATTAATGTATTTCTAGCTACCGTCTAGTAAGATTATTAGTTATATATGAATATTATATTATTATTTGGAGCTTTTGCCTGCTGGAATTATAAAGAATTCCTGTTGAAAGTCTTCTGAAACACATTGGGCCTCTCAATACAATATGCAATTGATTGAGGAAGAGTATTGGCATTAATGTGACGGATCGTGCAATAAACCTTGTTTCGCAGGATCCAACTAGTCTACAACAGTAGTGTAAGCTCCACTTTTTCTCGTGACGACCATTTGGATTGTGTAGTTGGGACTATATGATCTGGTTGCTGCCATACTTATATCACTCGAGTCTCTATATTGAGGTCACATTATCAAGAATAATTTGAGGTCTTCACTGGCCGCCTAAGGGTTGCACAATTGTTTGCCTTGTTGTATAAAGTTCGACGGTTCACAGTAACAAACAGAGCCTCCGGACATATCTTCGTTCCGGCCGCCATTTGAAATTGATATAGCTTAGTACAACCTGGATATCAATTACATGTATGTGCATTCTTGCCAACATATATCAACTGTTGACCACACAATTTACTGAGAAACTAAATACATGCACTTAGCTGTAGAGCATTTGTGGTTATTATACGAATTAATAGAATAAGCTTATGGTTGAGGTTCTGTGATCCCAAGAGATGAAACATTTGAAACAGTGAGTACATAACACAGTCGCCGTGGTTGAACATAGACCCGGTTTATGGCTTAAGGTACTCCTCTGGAGATTTCGGCCGTGTGGCGGCCAGTTCCATGTTTTTGCTTGTTTTTTCCCAGTAGGTTATCTCTCTTTTCTAGGTTAAGAGAAATGGATTTCCTTTAAAAATCTTCTAGCCGAGGAATTTGCTCAACAACATCCATCCAGTTCGATAGATTTTTATAGACATTGTGATTATCTCCAAATAGTTAGAATAGAAGAGCCTTAAATAATATCTATATGATTTTTTCATGAATATACTTCAAAACCCGGGCTATTCCCTATGTTTTCTGGATTATCAAAGGAGCATGGGCCATTCCACTTAACTTTGTTTAAGTCTAAAAAATGCACACGAACCTATATTTTTTTCTTTCTCATAATACAAAATTATGAATGCGAAACCACACATTATTGAAAAAAATTAATTACTTGATTCACCACTAGCAGACATCCTTAAGTCTGCTCCACTCCATCATGATTTCCCACCTAGCCTTGTAACAGCAAATTGAACAATCTCTGTTTCTAGTCTTCGCCAATCCGTCAGAATCAAATGAAAGGAGAAAAAAACATGTGACTAATGTATACACTGAACGAAGGATCTATCTCCCCCGTATCCAAAAATGTAAGCAAATATTTTTTGCGGTTTTTTACCGCCGATCTATTCATATCGAAACATCAAAAGCTGGAGCCTGTGGACAGATTCATAAGTGCCGCCATTACAAGGGCTTGCATGCGTCTATTTTAACCTATCAGAAATGCCGAAAACACATTGTGCGCATCGCTGCGTGACGTCAACCGGGCTCATACACACTTCCGCCCTGTACGTTAAAGTATGAGAAGTTCTCGGGACTGCAGGTTTATATTTTGTACACTGTTATAATTTGATAGTGGTAATGTGTCAATATTCCTCAACTACACGAGCATCATGCCGCAGTGTGTGGCGTTTGGCTGTTCTAACAGATCGGGAACCCAAACCTTCCAAAGACAGTGGCATTTCATCGGTTCCCAATGTTGAAACCAAATGTACTGAAACAGTGGGTGCACAACGTCGGTCGGCAGGATTTTACTTAAAACGCATCAGAGAAGAACTTTTGCACAGTGAGGTTGATGCCATAAATTGGAGTGAGTTTATTAGTCTTTCAACACTATCTCAGTCATATCACGACGTTGGGCTCCTATTCCTGTCAAATTGTAATCATTCCAATGTAAGAAAGGCTTGGTTTGTAATATATCTCCATGCAATTTCATTATATTTTTGCCTGCCCCGCTAGAGAGCGACGTGGCCCGGGTGGCGTCACACGCTCAGACGACCCGAGCCAAAATGGCGGCACGCTTGAGAGACAACGATGCGCAGGTTGAACGCCGATTTAATCGAGTGGAAAAAATCGTAAAAAATATTTGCGTACAATTTTGGATATGGGGGAGATAGATGCTTCATTCAGTCAGTGTATACATTAGTCACATGTTTTCTTCTCCTTTAACACCATTCTAATCGCAAAAGAAGTTTAGGCTTGCCCCGAACAGTTTGGAACGAATATAACATTGGTTTCATTGACTGGTCTCAGTAAAGGCCATGGTCGCAAAATGTGTCTCTAGTAAATTATGTGACCGTCTCTAATGACATATCTATGTTAAATTATTTATTTTATGTTTGTACAGGTTTGGTTGCTTTACTTTGGGTCTCACCTCCAAGGCTTCAGTCATACACTTGTACATCCACTTTTGTGGAGACTGGATGCTTGAAAATATGGCAAGAAAATGCCCCCTGAAAAACTTGCAGGTTTCTCATTCTGGTAGGTATTCTACTTCTGGCCTGATGTCGGACCAGACGCTTGTATTCAAGCCAATGAAAACGTATTTTGAAATCTGGACTGACTGTGACCGTTAGAAAGTGGAGTAGTGTCCAACGGAGGTCATGTATCTTTGCCGCTTAAAAAATGTACAATTTGTACTGTGCAATTTATTATTCAGAATGTATGTACCAGTCAATATCACCCATCACCGCCCGGTACCACAGATTCCTGATATATAGAATGCATGTACCATGCAGTCAGCTTTGCCCGTCGCCGCTCGTATCAGCATCTCCTAGCATGTAGAATACATGTATCAGCCAATATTGCCCGTTGCCACCAGAACCAGAATTTCCTGGCATGTAGTATTCATGTCCTTGTCAATATCGCTCGTCACCACCAGCATCAGAATTCCCTGGCATGTAGAATACATGTATCAGTCAATATCGCCCGTCGCCACCAGCACCAGAGTTTCCTGTCATGTAGAATACATGTACCTGTCAGTATCGCCCGTCGCCACCAGTACCAGAGTTCCCTGGCATGTAGAATACATGTACCAGTCAATATCGCCCGTCGCCACCAGCACCAGAGAATTCTATCATGTAGAATACATGTACCAGTCAATATCGCCCGTCGCCACCAGCACCAGAGAATTCTGGCATGTAGAATACATGTGCCAGTCAATATCGCCCGTCGCCACCAGCACCAGTCTCTCCTGACATGCAGAATATATGTACTTGTCAATATCGCCCGTCGTCACCAGCACCAGAGTTCTCTGGCATGTAGAATACATTTACCAGTCCGTATCGCTCGTCGTCATCCGTACCAGAGTGTCATGGCATGTAGGATATTTGATGGTTTACAAATCGATTTTTTAAATATCTATGCAATGTGTCCAAGAGATCAGCTAATTGTAGAAAAAAAAGAAAAAAAGAAACAAAACAATGGTAAGAAGTCCGGTTTTTTTTGGTTTCACATTTTATATTAATTAATTCTCACAATATATTAGAAGTGTACGTAGGCATCTACCATCAAATATCCTACAACTCGAGCTACTCGACAAAGCCATGTTTTCCCGTCAGACATCGACACATTACTCCAAAGAAATTCTTTCTAGGCTGCGAATAAGTAAGTCGAGACCACGCAACATTCTCTTCAAAACATGTTTCTGTAGGAATATAGGAAGAGAAAATCTATACAGCTAAGACTCTGGAATATGTGTTGAAGCACATCATGGTAGTGATTGATTTTCTTTGGCACGGTCTAGGTTTGATAAGTTATGGCCATCCAGCACAGTCGATAGGAAGATAGAGCTCTGGATACTGTACAGACGTTTGAATGCTACTTACTTTTCCGAAGTAATCCGTCTGTCAAAATAATCCTTCTGTTAGAATAATCCTTCTGAATTTTATCGACGTAATGGTCCAAAGAATAACGCTTACCGACGCGGTCTATGTTTTTCGCCTGGTCTGTTGAAGTTTTTCTATCCAAGGATAGAAAATATGCCATATTTCAGGATATAAGAATTCGCAAAGAAAAGACCCGAAAATCCCCCACCCCTAACACCCATTTCGATTTTTCTGAAAACTTAAAATGTATGAAAATTCATCCCAACATCCAGAGAAAACACCCAAATGAATTTTATTTGGTTCTGACAAGTTGTGGCATCTTCAACAAAAACATCCACCATACGTTCCTAGTTATTTTTTTGCTAATTGCCAGCTGTACCATATGGAAGTGACACAAACCGGACTGTTTAATTAAATAATGATCATTCCACGGTGTCAATGCCACAACTGTATTGATTCGAGATGAGGCCCCTTGGGAAACTATGAAACGAAACCTGCCCCATATACTCTTTCTATACTACTGACGCTCTATCAGTAAGCGCTGATGTCCCAGGTTCTTTCAACCGTTACACACTTCTGTCAATGTGTACACTATATAAATTGATTGAAAATCAACCACTTTAGATCAACAAACGTGGTAACGACATTTATACCTGTTTATATAATGTTATGTTAGGGCATCGTTGATTGAAGGATATAAACACCTCAACAAAAGTAAGTTCCCCCCTAAAAATTGGCTAATATTTTTTAAGATATTTATGCGATTGTAACGAGATTTCTCACAGAACATCAGTTTGACCACCGCAACAATCAGTGAAAACGATAACCCTGCAGATGGTGCTATGCCAGAATGCGCATGGATTCAATGCAAGTCGGTCGCATTTCAAAAATTGCAAAAAAGATTATCAAAGACAGATTTTATTCAATCATGAACGAATACTAACAGGTAGAGCAAAGACAGTGCTATCCAATTACATGGTTTGACCGAAGCAAAAAACGGTGAAAATGATTACCCTGTAGGTGGCGCTATGCCTGAATGAGCATGCATTGAATGTAAGACAGTAGCATTTCCGTAAATTACAAAACAGATTATCAAAGACAGATATTATTCATTAACGAACAAATCCTAACTGGTAAAGCAAAGGCAATGCTATCCAATCACACGGTTTGGCCAGAACAGCAATCAGTGAATATGATTACCCAACCGTGTAGGTGGCGCTATGCCTTAACCCTGTTGGCCTGGAGGGCCATTATGGCCCCCTCCAAACAAACTTTCTCTCTTATCTCCGGTGCGACAAGAAAATGAAAGCAGACTTTTTAGTTTGTGATACTGGGGTCATTTTGAATGTATTTGTATACCCCCACTCAAAGGATCATGGGTAAATCCAAGATGGCGGCCATGCGTGGTACCAGAAAAGTGATCTTTTCATCATTTTTCTTCAAACTTTCTGCTTTTCATCGCGGAAAAGTGAGTAAACATAATTTTATTTCACATCGGACTATTATTTACTAATTTATCATGCAGTTTTTGCAAGGAAAATATACAAATAAAAAAACGGAAGAATCTGATCGAAAAAATCGAGCAAAATGCCTTTTTGAAAATGACGTCATTGTGACGTCATCGAATCGGCAATCAATTGTTTGCATGTTCTGGGTGAGAGTGACCCAAGGGTGTATTGTGGTAATTTTCTGAGTCCTACCTGAAGAGGGGCGGGGGGGGGCAAGTTAGATAGGGTTAATTACCATGCAATGAAAGCAAGACGGCAGATTGGTGAGGTCAAAGCTCTGTCGAGAAGTGGCAAACCCAAGATCACAACTCGAGGGCAAGATCGCCTGATCAGAAACCTAATACTGAGAAAGAGAACAGCCACCGCTGTGAGATCCAACAAAGTTACGTCTTTGGGATCAGCTGAAGCGGATTCTGTACCGTAGAGTGAATGAACGCACAATTCTTGCTGACGTGCATCATCTGTTACAACAGGAATGGGTGACCATTCTGCAACGTCGGGTGACCCGCCTCATCAATACTATGCGAGGACCATGCCGTCAATTGCCAGAACGACGTGGTGGATACACGCGTTATTAACCCGTGTTAACAGGCTGATTGGATAGGACTGTCTTTGCTCTACCGGTTAGGATATGTTCGTTATTAAATAAAATCTGTCTTTGATAATCTGTTTTGCAGTTCATCGAAATGTTACCGTCTTGCATACAATGCATGCTAATTAACCCTATCTAACCTGAAATTTTGGGACCTGCCCATGCCAGGGGGAGGCTATTCCGTCCCCCCCCCCCGCCCCCCACCAATAGTTTTCTTACCTCTGGAGATTGGATGCCGAAACTTACACACTACACCCTTGGGTCACGCTCTACCAGAAAATGTAAACATTTGATAACGTGACGTCATTTTCAAAAAAGCATTTTTGGTCGATTTTTTCCCGTCAGATTTTTCGATTTTTTTATTTGTGTATTTTCCCTGCAAAAACTGAATGATAAATTAGTAAATTATATAGTCCGATGTGAAATAAAATCATTTTTACCCATTTTTCCGCGAGGAAAAGTAGAAATTTTGAAGAAAAATGATGAAAACATCACTTTTCTGGTACCTCACATGGTCGCCATCTTGGATTCACCCATGATCCTCTGTTCGGGGGGTATGCAAATACGTTCGAAATGCCCCCAATATGACAAACTAAAAAGTCTACTTTCATTTTGTTGTCGCACCGGAGATAGGAGAGAAAGTATGGTTGGAGGGGGCTATAATGACCCTCCAGGCCTGACAGGGTTAAGACATAGCGCCACCTGCACGGTAATCATATTCACTGATTGCTGTTCTGGCCAAACCGTGTGATTGGATAGCATTGTCTTTGCTTTACCAGTTTGGATTTGTTCGTTAATGAATAATATCTGTCTTTGATAATCTTTTTTTGCAATTTACGGAAATGCTACTGTCTCATATTCAATGCATGCTCATTCAGGCATCGCGCCACCTACAGGGTAATCATTTTCACCGTTTGTTGCTCTGGTCAAACCGTGTAATTGGATAGCACTGTCTTTGCTCTACCTGTTAGTATTCATTCATGATTGAATAAAATCTATCTTTGATAATCTGTTTTGCAATTTTTGAAATGCGACCGACTTGCATTGAATCCATGCGCATTCTGGCATAGCACCACCTACAGGGTTATCATTTTCACTGATTGTTGCGGTGGTCAAACTGATGTTCTGGGAGAAATCTCGCTACAATCGTATAACTATCTTAGAAAATATTAGCCAATGTTTAGGGGGGAACTTACTTTTGTTGAGGTGTTTATATATAATTGCCATTTACAACAAGTCACCCTCTAAGCTAGGGCCATATCCTAGTCTTAATTATTGTAGTATACGAATTAACTGACCTGTTAATCTAGTGCTCTTGTCCCTTTTTATCCTTTCCTTGTGGTCCCTGAAACCTCTTAACCGATGCCAACCTTTTCCATGGCGAAAATCGCTCGGTATGCTCGGGGGTTATCAACGACTCGCACCATTCTCCTTTCCTTCATTGGTGGCGTAAAATGCGGCCTACGTTCTAAATGGTTGAATAAGAACCACAAGACAGCTAATGAGCCAATGAAAGCGGATCTTTGTGCTTTCTTTCACAGTCGCGCTTGCCCCTTACGCCGAATTTAGAATCCTCCTTTTTTGCACAAAATCCCGGCATAAATGTGTGTAGTGTTTGTAACTTGGTGTCTAAAATTTGGAATGTGCTGCCTGACAAAGATAGTGTCTGACCACAGCGGCCTATTTTGTATTCAGTACTACAAAGGGCAGCCTATACTATTATCAACACATCATACAGATGTTTGATTAGAAATAGTTGCTTAATTATTAATTGCTAACATGAAATAAATCTGATGGCATGATTAACTTCGTCGAATTACAATAGGCAAGATGTGTTTTGGCTGAAAAAAAAGAAACATCAAGATTGCTTTTCAACAACTTTTTTAGTGCCTCTAAGGATATTAACAGCCTTATCTAATTGACATTTAGTTATGTAAAATGTATGGGCACCCATAATGAATACACAAAAATGATACCTTCAATATTTCCTGGAAGAGGAAAAAAAACAACAAAAAAACGATGTCTATCAAATCTTCTGTTTGATAATCCAATCAAATACAACTATGCCTCCCAGTTATAATTAGGAGAATGAAGATCCCAAGATTGCTGATTTTATAACCTTGGAAAAGGTAATTTTTCGTTGAGAGGCGATCATTAGATCCATTGTTGTTGTTGTAGCAAATCCCGGTCCATTCAATTTCTGAGTCTAACTTGTTTGTCCGCCGGCGGTTCCGCAGTTCATTGCTGCAACAATATGACTGCTCGTCAGAACGATCCTGTCAGAGGGATTCCCCAGTTCGGGGATTCCCGCGCATTTACTGAAGACGGCAGCAATATTGCGAAGAAGGCGTTTGGCGAAATTGAAAAGGTAGTGCGTGACCCGGTATTTTTCATTGGATGATATACCTTCCATGCTGCACGATCCTGCCCAACACTCTCCTGTTCAAAGGTTCTCCTATGCACCATCCGTTCAAATTGTCAATATCACCTTTCTGCGGAGAGTCACAGTGCGCCAGTAAGCAACAACAACGACAACAGACGTCGGATCGCGAACTCTGACAAGGTTCAAGGATTAAAATAAGTTTACTCAGAAACTACTACACAACGATATGGGCGAGTAAATATCAGTAAAACTCAATATGGGGAAATACGAGAAACTTAATTTGTCGAGAAAAAAAACCAATTTACAAAATCCTCCAAAACTCAATTTTCAAATTTTCTCGTCGGGATTACCACGATGAGAAATCGGCTAGCCGAGAGACATATTGAACTTTCTTCGACCGCCTTCCGAGAGAAGCCGCGAAATTCATCGGGGATGCGGCCAGCCGTATAAACATGCATGATTCAATCTCAACCTGTAACCATTCGGTCATCTATACGCGGTAAGACTGACCCTGGGATCGTGTGTATCCATTCTCAGCCTACTTTCGGCAACTGCAAGAGGGAATTTCCAGAAATCAAAAACACGTGACTTCGTCAGCCAATCAGCTAAAGTCTACCGACGTAACCCCAACGTAACCCGCCATTTTCGAGTCATGTGATGTCCTACTTGTTGAAAATTACAGATCTACCACACCTCTTGGATGATACGAAAGTTATTCATACCTATACATTTTGTAAGCTCAGGCAATATCTGTTTCCGAAGTGGTATGAAAAACCTGTAATTTATCAGATTTCTCGAGTCTGTTCTCCGCCGGATGATGGCCGAACAGAATCCGGTAAAGTACCGGATATCGCTCCGCGATAATGGAGACACGATTCGCAAGGCATCTTATGGATGGCGAAGTGTACGCAAATGGATTCAATCTTTCTCAGCTATACTATATACAGCGGTCAGCCGTTAATGCACACCCGAAACTAGCCGTATGATACAGGGGCTCACATGTGGCGGCCATTGATCATAGGCGCGACTTACACATAACGGTGTGGCGTAAACTCCAGACCATTGCGCCGGGTGTGTCGGAGGCCTTAACAGCGGAGATGGCAGAGCATTTATACCAAGTGTGCAAAACCGCTTACCTGGAGAAATTAAGCCTGGAAATCAGTACGATCATTGACTGTTTGGGATGTGCGACACTTAATCAGACTGAGCATAACTGTGTACACCCGGTACCCACGACCGTGTAAGAAAATTGATCATAACTTTACTACTACAGCTGAATATGCGTCAAGTTATGATTGGCACTATTCCATAATCCCCCGTCATGTTGAAACGGGGTGACATGATATTTCCTATTATTGTTATGAGAATAAAAAAAATCATTTTAATGGCTAGTTTTTTACTCTTAGCCTATTATGTGGGAGCTTGTGTTAGTTATTGCGCTTTTGAAAGAAAGTCTCTCTTTCAGGAGATTAAGATGGCCCTGAAAAGGGACTTTGTAATCAAACGTGATGGTTCAGTTTCTGTATATCTGTTTTATCGTTTCTGCGTTGTGTCGGCATAGTGGACATTTCACCGCTAGATGCAGACAGGGCTGTGCTCGTACTGCAGCTCACAGCAGTTTCGGAAGTCAGTCCGAACACATGCAAAGATGACCGCACGGGAAAAGCGCGTACCTAGCTAGCCTCATCTTGCACACGCAACTTTGGATGTGGTCTTGTAATCTTTTTATCCTGTCCAAGAGACTCGTCACCCGCTCCTGGTATCTTGTGAGTTGGGCTGTAGCTTCCACAATGGTAATGGATGTGCCACTCAGATCTATGTTCTCTCGATGGATCGTCTCTTTTGGCCTCCGGATGTTATCTTCAAGAAATTCCTTTTCCTCCGTTGCTTCGTGAAATGGGCTTGTAGTACACTCCCAGGTCTGCCCACCGCCACCACGTCCAATATTTCCCGTTGTGCATCACAAGTCATCTGTAATTGCCTGATGCTTTTTAACCGGGTTTGTTACGGCATCGTGAAAGTGTGACAGAAAGTATCGTCTGCTCCTCTGAACCCCTTCTTTTTATACCCGAAGAAGGGATTCTAGCATTGTGCGCGTGCACTTTGTGGTAAAAACAACCAACCAATGAAAAAAATGAAAAACATTTAGAACGCGCATAGAAATGCGTACTCTCACGTCCGTATTGTCGATATACACACAATTAGACTCAAGGCCCGGTGTGAAACTATATGGAGGGCTTTATTCTGGTCTTTAGTTTGACCAGCCATGGCAAAAAATGTATGATGTTGTCTAATGTTTTCATTTGACAGAATAAACATTCTCTCGCAGGCGTCCGTATTCTGAGAATTATAGAAATTTGCAATCCCTTTTTTACATTTTTTATTCGAGTTATATGTGTAAGGTCAAAATTAACGGGGCTTTCTTTTTTTCTTTTAGGGAGTAAGGCGGGTGGGGTGTAAAACTGCCCATCTAGAATATGCGCCAACTTTGTTTTCTTCATGGGCAAGGGGTAAACTACCTGTGTAGAAAGTTAACTGGTCGTGTGTGCGAGGACTTCTTTTTTTATTTTTAGGCTGTTAGGCTCTCACGGCTTGAACCATAATTACCGGTACCCAATCAACAACACACATACAACGACAACAACAACAACATAAGTACATTTTTGTGCGTTTGTTAGAAGTGATCTTTCGAGGAATTTCGACCCTAAAAAGGGACATTTGAATTGGTTTTTTTAACGTGTGTCCTTCACGTTTGGGTTCGCCTACAAAGAAGGCGCACGATGATGACAGCCCCGGTAACCGTTGTCGCATAGCAGATGCCATGGTAAATACGCCAATGTTGGTTCTCGGCGTCGCGAAAATGACATAGAAACTGCCAATAAGCGGTCCAGAACAAGTCCTACCGGCAAAACGTCCAGTACACCCAGTGCGAACATCTGAATAACGTCTTCCCGGTCGGTGTTATTTTCCAAGTCTGCGTACATGGCCATCAGGATCGCTCGTTATGCACCGGGGCTATCAATGACTCGCACCATTCTCCCCTCCTTCATTGGTGGCGTAAAATGCGGCCTACGTTCTGAATGGTTGAATAAGAACCACGAGACAGCTAATGAGCCAATGAAAGCGGATCTTTGTGCTTTCTTTCACAGTCGCGCTTGCCCCTTACGCCGAATTTAGAATCCTCCTTTTTTTCCACAAAATCCTGACATAAATGCGTGTAGTGTTTGTATTTGATTTGTCTAGGCTTAATTTTTCACCGGGGCCCACATTTTAATTTCACGGCGGCCGTGTTGTTTTTGTTGTTGTGACAGGCTATGATTTGTGGTGAATAGATATACAAATTCGGTCTTTTATAGATGTCGGTGGGATTCTGCTATTTTCAGTTCTCCAGACTTCGCGCAACGTTTTGCCCAATCAAGATAGACGCGATGCAGGGCCAGGAAATTTGTGTTGAACGATTTCAGGTTGAACGGATTCTTCGTGATCTCGCCATAACAACTGACGTTCTCCATACAGGCAATGGTCAGGCGCTTAGGTAAATCTCTCAGGAATAATGTTTCTTGATTGACAATCATATTACCTTTAGGGACGGAAAACACTCTGGTTTGTACTCGCCGGATAGGGTATTGGACTGGGTTTTATTCTCCAAGGCTCTGATGTGACCCAACTGTACACCTGGGCTCGGTTTCACTTTGCGTACCAACAGCCTGGCCTCTTGGATGACAATGTTATACTCGATGTCGTTATTCGGGGCCATCAAGGCAAACCCAGACGTTGCTCGCACCAGTCGTATTTTGAGGGGTACACCGTTCAAGAGGTAGCGGTCCTGCATGAATAAGTCAGAATACAGACGTCCGATCCTATCGACCGAGTGACTCTGGGCCGCGACTGCCAATCTGTTTGTCCATTCAAGGTTATCAGTGCTCGCATCCATCTTGCTTGGGGTATCTCAGTAGAACAACAGGAAGGGGGGGGGGGGGGTGGCTTAATGTCATACTCAGGGGGTTGCTTCACTCATATGCTGACAGTCAGTTTGATTGGTGAGGAAGCCGGAGTACCTGGAGAGAACCACCGCCCGTCGGCAAGTAACTGACAAACTCGATAACAGTGTTTCGATGTAGGCCAGGTACGGGTACGTGTTCGTCGATGTACTTACAAGTTCATCACTGAGCGCTATATCCACTTGCTGGAAGAGCGAATAGAGCCAGAGATTGACTGAAGCCACTGGGGAACCTGCTTTGAGGACCGACCCATCTTTATGTGTGATTTTAGCTTTCATGTACAGGTGCGTATGTGCTAGATCCAGGTATGTCCTATTCGCGTTGGTGATGGTGAATTAAATGGGCCCTGTGGCTGTGTTGCTGGAAAGGGTTAGATGTGTTCTACCCATTGTCCCACTTCGGCACTGGGTGGGTCTGGGTGGGTGGTACGGTCCACAAATTAAATTCATTGTTGATCGGATGGCACGACTCGGCGTGGATGAAAGCCATGTTTACGCAAAGATGTCTCGCTTCGTCGATGTGCATCGTCGCTTGTTCAGTCGTCGACTGGTGTGTCGCCGCGGGACCACAGGTATTTTATGCTTTCATCGCATGACACGTTGAGCTTTGGCGACCAAGACTCGCCCGGATTCTTTAGCTCGGCGTTTGACAGCCTGTCGGACCGGTGTGACGGAAACGGTGGCCCCATGCATCCAGTGTCCGGAGGACACTCGCGTCTGGACGTATCTGGATTTAATTGTCCGTCGGGCATTCAGGTCTGGATTTGGATGTCCTGGGACACTGACTTCCAGGAGGCGAAAGTCCTAACCTGGAGCCCAGTGTCCGCCTCGATTACTACTTTCGATTTTCCATCCAGTTTACACGTGAACATGTTTACCAGAGAGTAGTATAGAAAGTGGAGTTACGGTGTTATTGACCTACTTCCGACAGGTGGCGCCAACAGATCATTTCCGTCTGTCCGGTTCCGGTCATGTGACATAAAGTGACCTTTAACCCTGCGCATGATTTCCGCTATTGTGCGGATTTCCACTATTGTGCACTTCCGATCACGTGACCGGAACCGGGAGTGACCTCACAAAGGTCAGCCGAAAGTGACCTTTTGACGTCACCGATTGTAAGTAGGTCAATAACGCCCTAAGCCCGGTGGGAGCTTGTCCACTACAATGAAGAATACAACATATTGGCGAGCATACATTACAACATGTTAACACGAGAAATAACACGTCGTTTTTCTGTTTCCACGAATGCAAGTCGCGATACGTAATTGTTCTACAAAGGTGTGGAAGCTGCCATTCAGTGGGGTAACTAGGCCACTACTTGTATTCTTTTAACGGCACATTCCGTGGGTCTTCCATAGACGGGGTCAAATTTGCATATATCTTGGACTATTTTATGCAAACAATTCCATATTTAACCCTACCAGGCCTGGGGGAGGGACATTCCCCAAGGCCCCCCCCCCCCCACCAAACTTTCTGCGCAATCTCCGGAACGGCACAAAATTGAGAGCTGACACTCCGTGAATTTGTAGTTTATCATATTGGGGTCATTTGGAGTCTATTTACATAACCTCCCGAGCAGAGGATCACGGGTAATTTATCATGCATTTTTTGGGGAAAATTACATGAATAAAATTTTCGCAAAATTTGATAAAAAAATCGATTTACTATGCGGTTTAAACGATGTAAACGTTTCCAAGAGTTTTGTTTGGTTTTCGTTGGAAAAAAATGATAAAGTCAATTATGATGACGTTACTAGAAATGACAAAAATGTAAATGTGATCAACTGAAATCTGTTTGTAGAAAATAGGCGAAAATCAAGAACATCCCCAATGAATGCAGAAAATGTAATAAAAAAATTAAAACAAAACTTATCGATGTCCCCTTATTCAATCTTGGATGGAATAGGCAAATATACCCGGTGTTTGTCACGAATACACCATTAGTTTGCGAGCGCCTTAGGTTGAACTACCGGTAATGTATCTATTTAGTCTACAAAATATATTAATTGCGGGTCACAAGGACTCACTTTTCGCATTTCTATGTGAATGGGTTATACCAAAAAAAGAATAGTATCTCGCTCAAACAATCATAAAACTCATAAAACTCATAATAAATATATTCACTTTCAATGATCAAAACAAGGGAATTTTGTTGGCATGCTGCTACCAGATAATTCCCGTGAGCAGCTCGACGTGTGGAACGTTTCTTTTGCTGACTTTTCCCGGCTTCGTAGTTGTCGATATTGTTGGCCAAATATCGCAGACCATCGGAAGGATCTAAGGATGATGACATGGATCTGATTGTGGACAGGTGGTCAGCTTTTATACACACCTGGTCAGGTACACAGAAAAAAAATATATAAGGAATATTCCCCGACTGTTACAGCAGCGGAATAATCCTCAACATAACTAAGGAATATTCCTTACCATGTTAAAAATTTTCCATAACATAACACAATATTCCTTATTGAATTTTGAGGAATATTCCGCCGGTGTAATAGTCGGTGAATATTCCTTAAACTTTAAGATTATTTTTTTCAATATAGTCCATTAATTTCGCAGATGTGCCATATATGAATGCAGTAATCAGATGCATGTAGATGTCGTGGCAATTTTTATTTTGCATTTATATATGTTTTATTTATTTTATTCTTTTTTTTATTGATACCAGATGCGCCCCTATACGGTTAATGTGAGAACAAATTAAAACTAATATTTTATGGTATGCCCCTATGCAAACAAATGACCCGATTCTACTTCAAGAACGGCGAGTCAGCTTGAAATGTCCGGAGAGATCGTTCCGGATATCCAGCATTCGGAAGATACGGGCCGAATATGAAAAATCCATGCACATTATATTTGCATATCGTAAAATATTCCAATTTCGCCCTGACTATGCGAGAAGTCGTAAGTAGTACCAGCGGACAAGCGTGGTCATTTTAGAGTAACATTAATTATAACAGTAATTATAACAGGTATATCCGACATGACAATTTCCTCAATATTTAGTGATGTCAGAAACGTGATATACATTTTCATTAGATATCTCAATATCTCGTGTTTCTGTCTGATTTCGCAACATTCACAAAATCATATGCGTGCGAAAATTAACCCAGCGTGGAATGAAGGATACGGCGGCCCATATATGACCTGCTATTTTTCCAGTTTTGTATTATTTTTTTAGTTCTAGTTTTGCTTCATTTGGTTTAGTTTTCACCCGGATGGAAACTTTCCAGTCACCTGGGTGAAAAGGTTTTCACCTGGGTGGAAACGTTTTCACCGGGGTGAGAAGATTTTCACCTAGGTGAAAACAGGATTTCACCTGTGTTAAAACAGGTTTCCACCAGGGTGATAACGTTTGCGCCCGGGTGAAAACGTTTGCACCTGGCCATGCTGGGTGGAGAGAAAGGAGTGAAAGAATCCCCCCCCTCCCACCCAAACTGAAAATAAATATATACAAAACTAAAATTAATAGCTTGTCGTATATGGGCCACCGTAAATATGTATATTGACTTAAACACATAAAATTATTTTATTTCTAAAAAAAAAATGTATATATTTAACAACGATGCAAAGGTATCACTTTACAAGACGTACTAAAGCTGTACATGAGAAATGCAGAAAATCAAACATTTTCAACTGACCCCGACAAGGATCGAACCCACAATCTTAGCTTCTGCTGTACTGTCCACCGTCTAGGCCTTTACACACTGCACCACCGATTTGCTGGCCGAACCTCTGTTCAGAATTTCTAGTCTTTACTATTCCTTTAGTTTCATATATAGGTCAACCGGACTCTGTGGAATGCCGGACTCTGAGGACTTCCATAGCTGTGGAAGCGCCCATAGTCCGCCAGATGCCATGGTCCGGGCCCTATATATATGAGAAGGGACATTCCTGTCTAGATTTCAGTGACCCGGACACCAACGATACCAGGACCCTGGTTTCTGCTGATAGGGGGACAACTGTTTCCGAGGGAGGACTTTCGTATCTGGATCTGGGTGCCCTTCGGGCACCCAGATCCAGATACCATGGTCCCCGGACCCTCATATCTGGCGGACCACGGTTGCTTCCACACCGGTACATCACTGAATGCATCCCCCAAGACTAGTAGACCGCCTCGCACAGCTTGTTTTCCTAGTGCTTTGACACCACGCGTCACCATCGGAAGAACAATTTTGATGATGCTGCCAAGCACATTGCCAATCCCATGACCGCGCTGAACACGTGCTCCGCTGAACACGGGTAGACTACCCCCGTCTTGTTTGGTGTAATAATCGACGTAACTGGACGTATTGCATTGATAAGACACATTCATTATGCGGAGTGGACCGCTCGGACGTGACGGAAATGAAGTTGACCGGTATAGTCTCTAATATCGATGATGATGGACCTAATGTCGGTCTGACCGACCGGTAGATAAACGATGTGGTTGAAACTTTGTGTGACTTGATCACCGTACTCGCCATTCACCGGACAGACGAGTGGTATAGTTACGTTGCTGTCTCCGACAATGTGAGCATCGTCCTCGTCTGAATAGATGTACAGACCATACAAACCACCACGCATGTCCATCGTACTGTAGATGGACTGGGCGGTGAAGCCTACTTCGGTAGGACCCGTGTACACATCATCAACAGTTGTTTTAGGACGTTGCTGAATTCTATACCCACGTTTGGCGGTCAGCCTCAACTGGATTGTATTCGTTAAACGACGGGAAAACGGAATCATTGTAAGAGAGAGGTTCTGTCTTGTTAGCCACCGGCGACCGATCTCACTCTCCATGAAATCTCACAACGTCTTAATGGACACTTTGGGGTGTGGTACTGGCCGTGAGGGAGTACAAAGAGATACGTCTTTGCTGGCGTGCGTGATCAGATACCACACCGTGTCCTCTTTCACATTGTACCACGGATATGGGTACTGGATATCTAAACTAGCCTATGTTTATTTATACTATGATTCTCTTTTTGAGTTTGGTACTGGTGATGTGTGGAATATGGAATAGGTTTTTGGATTGTGGACGCGGATATTCTTTGGTGAACGACGGCTGAATTGTGAATGACGTACCAGACGCTTGTAATTTATCATTCCAAGTCATGTTAGGATTGCCTTTCATCCGTTTCAATACCAGGTCAGGTTGTTTGTTGAACGAAGCCAGTAGACTATTTAAGACTTCGTCTTCGACCCGCTGTCCGGCTGCTGGTAATGCTGTGTTCGTCTGCTGGAGTG
Source organism: Hanleya hanleyi (assembly GCA_036873755.1). NCBI lineage: Eukaryota > Metazoa > Mollusca > Polyplacophora > Lepidopleurida > Hanleyidae > Hanleya > Hanleya hanleyi. The sequence continues at coordinate 4,736 of JAVTVY010001494.1, read as the reverse complement.
ATACTGAGGTCGCCGCTATGTCGCGTGGTGGTGCTGGGGTAGAGAGGGTTTTGTATTGGTCCATGAATGTATCGCTGGAGCGTCCCATTGTACAGTTGTACTTTCTCACTGTCGCCTAACCCCGGTCGTTGTAAGATCTGAGGTATCTCTTCATCGAGTATGTTCAACATACTGATGGTAGAGGGTACGGGGTACGGTGATTGGATGATATGAAGAAGACGTGGTTCGATGAGAACCATATTTTCGTGGGGGAACCACTGTGGGTGTGTTTATCTTATTTTTGCTCCACGGTGTGTCTCCCCTGGGAAAATACCGGTCCGTAGTCGAAGGTGATCGGGGGTGGTTTGCCTCATGTCAAAGAGCATATACCTGTGCTGAGGGGTTGTCTCATCTGTAAAGGTTCTGATGCAAACCGCGTGCGTCCGGTACATCTGTCTCGACAGGTGCAGCGCTGCAGTTGGGTGGTATCCCTCGGATTTTTGAATACCACAGGTTGTGTGCACAAAAACTGATGTTTCGATGCTCTTTGTTCTTACTGGATAGATTCTGCACGATGTAGATGATGTTTCATCCAGGACCACAAGGTGATCAGTTCCAAAGCGGCCAGGTTGGGTAGGCCTTCCACGAACTTGATATTGTACATCGTCTTGTACACCGCCTGCCATTCTCCGTAACACCACATGACCCTGGCGATGGGTGGTGTAATCATGTAGGAGTTTCTGGACGAAGTGTGTTTTGCCTGATCCCGTCGGTGGTGATGTCTGGGCTCGTTTCGATCACGGGTTTGATGGCTGCTAACGTGGAGGTGGTCTGTACATTCGTCTGACTGGCACTCACTGGTAGTTTTTGTGGGCTGGGTTGGTTGAGTAGAGAGACGAGGTACACCACGTCGTAAAACACAACCCCATATAAAATGCCCAGCAGGGTTAGCAGTGTCACCACAGACTTTGGTTGGACTGAGGCCGCCCGTGTGAACAGACGTCTTGTGTGTGTTCTCCATTTATGGCTTTTGTTTTGCCCTTTGTGGTATAGTTTGTATCTACATTGAGTTTGCTTTTGGTTGATAGTTTGTCATGTATTGATTATTTTGAATTTGTCGATTTATATTTTGTAGTTTCTTCTTTTTCCTCTCTTCTTTTTTCTTGTATTTATTTATTTTTTTCTTCTCTTTCTTTTCTTCTCTTTTGCTCTCTCTCTATTTGCTTTGTATTGTTATCGGTATAAATAATTGTATGTAGAGTGTATCTGTGTACGTAGTGTTTGTATAGTTTGCACGGTATTTTTCAGCACTGCTAACATGGGCCCTGTTGTGTAGTCTCTCCCTGAGCTGCCCCAGGGAACAATAGCTTTAACCTATCTATTTATAAACTCTGTTCTTTTGTGTGGCGTCTTTTGCACGGTATACTTACTTTTATTATTAGTCTATTTGTACAGTAAGCTGGCTCACTATGAGTGAGCTAGCCGAAGATGAAGACCTATTTATGGACACCTCGTCACAGAGTCAAGATCAAGATCTTACACAATCTGGATATAAACGCGGTCTAGAAGAGGGTCAAGAGGGGTCTTCCAATGCGGGGAAGAAGCAACGTCAACATGTTCAACAAGAAGAGCTTCCGGATCTTACAGTTTACATGACGACAGTTGGAGGTACCTCCTTGTCAAATATTAACCCTATTCATTTTGGTACAGCTTTACAGAAAAAGGTAGGATCAGTTAGTTTAGTTAAAAACTGCAGTCTGGAGCTATGCTAATTAAATGCAAGGAACCTAAACAAGTTAAAACATTATTAGCAACAGCTACATTTATGACTAGGGAAGTGAAGGTTACATCTAAATTACAGGCTAAGCCTAGGGGTGTGATTTATGGTGTAGCACAGGATGTAACAGAGGAAGAAATAGCCAAAGTATTGAAAAAACAACAAGTCGTTAAGGTAGAGAGGCTCACGAGGGGGAGGGAGAAGGTCCCGACAACAGCAATCTCATTACATTTCAGTTCAGCAACTCTTCCGTCAGAGGTAACACTTGGATTTCAAAAATTCAACATCAAGGAATATATTCCGCCCGTGATTCGCTGTTTTCAGTGTCAAAGGATTGGCCACGTGGCCTCGGCGTGCAAGGGCAAGGTGAGGTGCTCGCGGTGTTCAGGTGACCACCAATATGCAAACTGTCCAAACATTGAAAAAACATGTTGTGCTAATTGTAAAGGGGAGCATAGTGCTGCCTGGCTTGGTTGCCCTGTGCGAAAAGAAGCCAACAAAGCCCAGTTTGTTAAAATAACTCAAAAGGTATCCTATTCACAAGCTCTTAGAACAGTCAGAACTGAAAATGAACAACAACAACAACAGCAGCAGACACAATACAATCAAACCCCTCCCTCTGGTATGCCGCCATTAGAGCAATCTCAAGAATCTCACTCTCCTGCTCAGTTACGTAACCCTAACCTAACTCCGGCCAAACCATTTAAACCTCGCATTAACATATGCAGAGAATCTCAAACAGAACATGTACCACTGATAACCATGACAAGATTAGTTGCCTTTATCACAGAAATATTTTTTCTATGTGTAAAAGGCGAGGAAGGTAAACAGGAACAGAGACTTAATTTCATCTCTAAATGTGCTGTAAAGCACTTTGGGAGCTTTGGTAACGAAGAACTCACCTCAGAGTCCATTTTAAAATTAATATATGCTGGGGCGGGGAATAGTTAGAAATGGCGTTTAGGCACCTAATTTACATCATGGCGTTCACTATATTACAACAAAATATACAAAGTATTATTGCACATGGTCAAGAATTTAAACATTACGTTTTTAATTTTGATGTAAAACCAGATCTATTATGTTTACAAGAGACGTTTTTAAAACCGCATCTTGATTTTACGTTACCTGGCTATACTCCTATTAGAGGAGATAGGATTGGTGCTGACCATGGAGGACTTCTATTTTTTCTAAAAAATGAAATTAGTTATAAGCGAGTGGACTTGCCCACATTTAAAAATATTGAATGTCAATGTATTCAATTGTCTATTCTAAATGGTGTGGCAGTAAATGTTGTTAACCTTTATAATCCATGCAAAAAGCTTGAAATGGATGATTTCAATGTATTAATGGCTCATATGCATAATCCTGTAATTTTTTGTGGTGATTTTAACGCTGCAAATATTTTATGGGGGAGTGTTAGCAATGATTGTAATGGTCGCCTGATTAGTCAATTTATTGATGATAATCAGCTTGTGTTTTTTAATGATGGGCCAGGTACTCGTTTAAATATAAGGACAGGTGCTTTGTCCTGCATAGATTTAACACTATGTTCACAGAATATAAGTTCTAATTTTACTTGGTCTGTTGATCATACATCTCCCTGTGGGAGTGACCATTATCCTATTCATACTTCTTTTGGATTTACTGCTGTGACTAATAAAATTGGTGGTCCTGCCCGGTGTAAGTTAAGAAAAGCCGATTGGGCATTATTTAATAATGAGTGTAGGAAAACTCTCACGGAGAACTTGTTTAGTCATGATGTAGATGAATTTCAAAATAATATAATTGGTGCCATAAATGATGCTGCGGATGTGTCTATTCCTTAAATCTTCGGCTAATCCCCCTTTTAAGAAACCAGTATCGTGGTGGAATGATGAATGTACACAGGCTATAAAAGATAGGAAGAAGGCAAAAAACCGGGCCTGTCGTACAAGATTATATGAAGATATAGTGTTTTATAAGAAGAAAAAGGCAATTGCTCAGAGGGTCATTAAAAGTGCACAGAAAAATTCATGGCGAGATTATTGCTCACAAATTAATAGTAATTCTAATATTAAGCAAGTATGGAGTCAGGTAAAAGCCATTAAAGGCAATAACAAATCTTTTGCTATTCCCACTTTATCAAAGGATAATATATCTTATGTAAACAATGTAGAGAAATGTGACCTGCTTGCCGAGAATTTTGCTTTTGTGAGCAGTGATTCTAATTATGACCCTGATTTTATTATACACAAAGAGGAAATGGAATCAATGCACGAAGAAACATTAAACAATATTCAATTTGATGATATGCCTATTAATGAAGACTTTACTTTATTCGAACTGAAACAGGCATTACATTCAACAAAGAATACTTCGCCAGGTGAGGATGGTATTACGTATGAATTTTTTCGTCATCGCCCTGATTCTTGCGTGAATGTTATTCTTTTATTGTATAACACGGTATGGTCCCGCATGAATCTACCCTCCGCCTGGAGGAAGGCTATCATAATACCTTTTGTTAAACCTGGAAAGAACAGTTCTCTCCCTTCTTCATATAGGCCAATTGCATTAACGTCTAATTTAGGAAAACTTATGGAAAAAATGGTAAACAGTAGACTCTTATGGTTTTTAGATAAGAATAAGATCTATTCACCTCGTCAGAGTGGCTTTAGACGTAATCGTAGTACTACTGATCATGTTGTTACTCTTGAAACTGATATCAGGAGTTCCCTTGCCAATGGTGAATATTTATTATCAGTATTTTTGGATGTTGAGAAGGCTTATGACATGGTTTGGAGAAAAGGGCTATTAATAAAAATGTTGAATTATGGGATTACGGGGAATATGTTAGGTTATGTCAAAAGCTTTCTCACTAACAGATTAATACAAGTACGAATTGGCAGGGATTTTTCACGCATGGTTGGCATACAAAATGAAACTCCACAGGGTAGTGTGATTTCACCTACTTTATTCAACCTAATGATTAATGATCTTC